>JANHFK010002506.1:1012179-1025717 GCA_036250565.1 Sibynophis collaris | reverse complement strand
GCTATTGCTTAGCGCATTGTAAGCCGCCCTGAGTCTTCGGAGAAGGGCGGCATATAAATCAAAATAATAAATAATAATAAATAATAAATAAACCCACCTGTCTGCAGCTATTCAATAAAGGACTACCCTAAGAAAATGACCAAAAAATGGTTAATTATGTAATAAAACTATATAATTTTAAAATTGGTATGTGCATGGCTGAAGCTTGAGCAATAATTGATTGACTTGCATAGACTTTTTTTTTCTCCTTAATTACTGGGATCATTGGAGAGGGGTTCCTTCCCCTCCCCAGAGAAGGTAGATAAAAGCGGCCCTTTTACAGGCCATTAATTAATAGGAAGTAGAGAAAGACAGAATATCAAAACGTGCTCTTTGGCTCAAGGGACATGTAAACAAACACAAACATCAACTACAACCTAGAACATAATATTCTGGCATTTCTATTTTATATAGTTTTTCATTTCAATACACTACTTCAGTTCATGGTACTATTGGCCAAACATCTTTTGTACTGATATTAGAAACTATGATGTTAATATTTCTGTGTAGCTTTAGCATTTTTAACGTATAGATGGATTTAATATAGATATATTTGTTTTCCTTTATTCTCTTTCCCCTCACTATACTACTTGGCTTTTTAATGCTTGCCTAATGCTGCTCCATTACCCTGATATACAAAACATAATGCCACCCAGAGTTGCTTTAGCAACTGGGGTGGCTAACAAATTGATTAAATAAATACACACAGTACTTCCTTTTGGGAAAGGACGTTATGAGAATGACTAAGGTGAATTTCAAATAAGGGAAAGAAGATTAGTATTTTAAAATAATATTATATTTTATATACAGCTTCCCAAGAATTTGCCTGGAGCTTTATGGAACTTCAGAATGGAAGAATTTATTTCATTCCAGTGACCTCACAAAAGCTGCCACCACCTTTCTTCAGGAAAAGTTTCCAGAGCTTGGGCACTTTAATTAATTGTCAAGAGAGCTGCCTTGCCCCAGCTCAGCATTTCCACTCAATCTAACACCTTAACAATATTTACATCAGCCATTTGCATACAATTAAAATCCTACAAGTCAAGACTCATACAGGTGCAGTAGTGATCTGTGTTGGGTCTCTTTGATAACGTCCTTTCAAAATCTGCTCCATTGTATGCCTACAACTCTCCCAGTCAAGTTCGAAGTGGAAAATTCAATCCATTCCATGAGTTTTTGAGGTCAGAATCAAGAAACTGCAATCAAGAACTTTCCAGCTCAACATTCGAAACCATGTCTCTCTAGAACAGTGTTTCCCAAGAACAGCAATCAAATCCACGAGGCTACAGTCTTTCAAGGGTATATTGATGTGACTGTAATCTTTAGGGGGACAATCAACACAATTAGAGGTTGTTGGCATTTTGTCAATAACTCTAGGCAGGCCAGACCAAGAGATCAACTCCACTGGAAGACTCGAACTACCTCTACTGAAATGGACTGTAATAATATAATTTTGAAACTGTAAAGACTGCAACAGCTACCTCTTAGGCCGAACAAGCAGAAAACTAACAGAACATATCCATGAACAGCAACTAGCAGTCAGAAGACATGATGAAAAGTCTTTAATTTCACAACATAGGGCCAGACTTAACCCGAGTTTCAATTGGGAAACCATGACCAAGTCAAGTCTAAAACTGGTAGAGAATTCCTGAAAGCATGAAATTCTGACAAATTGGGCATCAATAGACACATAGACATAAGCAACTTCTACATATTGTGCAAAAGATACAATCAACAAGTCTAAAAGGGAGCAAAAAGACAAAAACTCCTTTCCACCAGCAGTCAGTACCCTGATGAGCATAAATTAACACCAAGATTAACATCAGACCAACAATCAAGAAGTAAACAATAATACCCCAATCAAAGAACTGATGAACAACCCAACAGTAAAAGCCTAACCAAAAAAACCAAAACAAAACACCCAGAGCACTCCCATTAACACTAGAATATAAATTGAGAACAAACCTGACTCTCTATTAAGACAGATGATGTTTGGATAATGAAACATCTGTAAGAAAACAAATAAGCTCAGAGAGCACCAAGGACCTCTCATCAAAAAAGTTTTGTAAAGCTGATCTAGAATGACAATAGCCAATAACAAAATAATATCTCAATAGTCACAGAGCAAAAAGCCAACTTTATGCTCAGTTCACAGGGTTTTACACCTCAAGAAGCATCCACTCTACTCATAAAGAACAAAAAAAGAGATTCGATCTTCCATTTGATTATACCAATTGGCAATTGAGTTTCTGTCTACTTTTTAAATACCACCTCCTCAACCAACACCAATTTCTTCAGTTTTTTTTATAATCAAATAAACAGTATATCATTTTAAAGAAATTTAATAAAAATGAAACAAAACAAAATTTTCTCCCATTACAATCTGATAGTAGTTTACGAATAGCTTTGCAAGCGGAAAATTAATTAAATAAAGAAATGTTACGCACACCAAAGAATATTATGTTGCATTTTTCTATTAAACATGTATGCACTTAAAATATTTATATATTAGCTTTAAATATAAAAGGCATTTAATAAGTTAGATAATTGCAGAAAGACAAGCACTGCAAAAAAAAGTCTACAAATTATAAAATCTATAAAATTAATCAACATGTGAATGCAGCAAAGAAAACTGATAAAGTCAATAAGATCTCATCTTAGCCCTGAAATCAACATAATTGCTCATTAAAAGCTTGAACAAATTGTTTCAACTTGGCAACCTAAAACTAATGTAATGGGTCCCAGTGAAGACCCTGTATTAAGTATATTTCATAAAGGAAACTTCTTAAACATTATTGGTGTTTTATTACTACAGATAATTGCAACAACAATATCCTTGCTGACTTCTTCGCTTAAGTCTCTAATGTACATGTCACTGTAACATGTTATTGTGTCTCCAGATACTGGGCCTGGAAGATATCAAAATCCCATTTGGGAAGGAATATAACAGGTCATATTGAGTTTATAAACATGTAGCACATAGTCACATCAAAGCAAAGCAAAGAATCTCTGTTATTCTTGGAAATAAAGCCTTCTGGCTCAATAACTTGAATATGGTATTACTTGAATGTGGTTTCATCCATGACTCAAAGTGGTCATTTGTCAAGGTTTGGTATGACTTCCTATTGCACTAACTATTGAGCCCCTACACCCAAGGCTGTCAAACTCGCGGCCCACAGGCCAGATGCATCATGCCCTGGCCCTGGCCACGCCCACGCCCAGTTTAGCAAAGGGGGGGGAGTTCCGATACGTCACATGATGCTGTTGTGATGATGCAAGTTTGACACTTCTGCCCTACACTTACTGATAAAATTAAGTCCAAGGAAATCAATTAATATAAGATATTCAAACATTGAATTCAATTCAATTCCTAGTTCATCATCCATCCAAGAAAAGTGACTCAATCATCCCTGAAAAGATCACCAGGAGCTTTTTTATCCACTTCTCTTTCATCTGGGGTGGAGGAGATATCACACGTAATCATATCAAAATGAATACTTCTCATAGCAACAATTCCACTGAGGAAGAAGAGTATGATCCACAAATGAGCCTAATTGGTCACTGAGCAACAGAGCAGCTGAAATGCACTGGAATTCTCTGTTCATGATAAAAGAGCCATCATTTATACATATGATATATATAATCAAAACTTTTTTAAAAAGGTAAAAGCTAATACAAAGTAGTATAAAGTAAGGAGAAAAAAAGGAAAAAAAGAAAGAAAAAAGAAAGAAAAAGGTGCAAGAAAAGAAAAAAAGGTAGAAAAATAGAGAAAAGAAAGAAAAAAGAGAGATAAAGAAGATATTTTTAAAGTACATATCAATTTTAACTTTATCCATGCCACCTAAACCTCAGGTTGTGACCTTCTAACTGTAAATGTGAAAATAATCAACACTCAATCCTGATTCTAGAAGCATAGCAAAACATGGTGCACTGAATTATTCCTTAGGACAGGGGTCTGCAACCTTAAACACTCAAAGAGCCATTTGGACCCGTTTCCCAAAGAAAAGAAAACACCGGGAGCCATAAAACCCTGACTATTTCTTGAGCGGCCACAAAACTAGCATATGTAGTTGAATTAAACATTCTGTTTTCTTATGAAACTTTTCTTTTCTAGGATTTATCCATGCTTGGCCTACCGGGGGGTTGAAAAGCTCAATAAATTGCGTGCCAGCGGGTATTGCACATTGGCGGTTGGGACGCATATTTTGAGTGACAGGGAGCCACAGCAGAGGGGTGAAAGAGCCACTTGTGGCTCCAGAGCCACAGATTGCTGACCCCTGCCCTAGGAGAACCCCAGAGGAACCCCATCTGGTATCCTGAAGATATGTCTGGTTACAACTGTTGTAATTTCCAGTCACCCTGGGTTGGATTCAAATTGTAGGTTCCCATATTCAAGTTACTTACTCTTGTCTCGCTTTTTAAAATAGTATACAGGTAGTCCTCGATATATGACTATAATGGAGCCTCCCCATTACAATTGTATATGGTGCTGACGGTAATAAAATGGGTCAGCCAATTTTATGATGTGTTTTGCAGTGGTCTTAAGCAAATCACATGGTCATTAAGTGAATCTGCAATTAATAAGCAAATGCTGCAATCATTAAGCAAACTAATACTTCCCTATGGGCAAGATATTACCAAAAACCAAGAGTGCCAGTTTTGGGGAAACTGTCATAAAACACAGTCACATGACCATGGGATGCTGCAAACAGCAGCATAAATATGGCCATCTTGCTGAGTGCCTGAAATTTGGTCATGTGGCCCCAGAGGAGGGTCAACCATTGGATCTTCAATCATGTCAAAGACTACCTGTATAATTTTAACAAGAAAACAATAATAATAAAAATTAATAGGACAGGTATTATTATTGCATAACCTATTGCCCTAGTCTCCTTCACAGGAATTCCATCCACTCACTGGTATAGCTATGTGGACGATACTTGGGTCAAGATCAAAACACAGGAATTGGAAGTGTTCCCCAAACATATCAACTCTATGGACAGATACACCAAATTCACACGGGAAGATATTAAGGGAAATAGTCTAGCCTTCCTGGACTGTGCACTACACATTAAGGAAAAAAGGAGCCTTAACATTGAACTTTATAGGAAACCCACACACAGAGATCAATATTTACATTTTGATTCCCACTACCTACTGGAGCACAAAATGGGAGTCATCAGAACCCTATACCACAGAGCTGAAGGCCTGCCTATCTGCAAAGATGGAAAAGAAAAAGAACTAAAACACATCAAGGAAGCCCTCAGAACGTGTAGCTATCCCCAAGTGGGCCTTCATTAAATCTCAAAAAAGACCCTACAGGAGCTTCTCCAAACAGACAACGAAGAGAACAATAAACAAAATGTTGTCATTTTATACATTGCAGGAATATTGGAAAAGCTCAGGTGGAACTTCAGCCAACAGAACATACGTGAACACTTCAAACCCAAGAATACACTAAGGCAGAAGCTTGTCCACCCCAAGGATAAAACACCCAGACACAAACTAAGCAACATGGTATATGCAGTACAATGCAGTGAGCCATGTGCAGATTTGTACATTGGGGAAACAAAACAACCACTTCATAAACGCATGGCACAACATAGGAGAACAAATCCATCAGGACGAGATTCAGCAGTCCATCTGCATAAAAGACTTTTGAAGACAGCAAAGTCCACATTTTGGGCAGAGAGGACCTTTGGTTTGAAAGAGGGGTCAAAGAGGTCATTTATGTCAATGTTGAACAGCCCGCTCTCAACAGAGGGGGGGTATGACATCATCTATCTACAGTCTACAACACAGTCTTTTCAACAGTTCCAAGAAAGCTCCACACCCATTTGCACCACTCAGGTAACCCTGATGACATAAATAAACCTCCAGGTGACCTTAACAACTTGCTAAAAGAATGCAAATGACCAGCTGTCTGTAAGGAGTATAAATCCTTCCATTCCCCACCATCCAGTCAAAGCTGAAGAAGCTTCTTGGATGAAAAGTGGATCATCTTCAAAGAAAAACCAGAAAGTCCAGTTGCTTCTTGAGAAAGCACCTTTAGGATAACCATAACCTGGATGACTGAGAATCTCCATAGATGTATTTGTAGTTGAAAAAAGTAATTGAAAAAAGAGGTACTAGCCATATTGCATTCATATTCAGGATTCTCCTGTTCTTGTTCCCTTTTGTGTTAAACAACAACAGATCTAAGTCTGCCAGATAGCCAGTTAACATCCATTGTATGCATTACATATTTTAAGAAGCTTAAACCATGTTTGAATAAGGCAGGCTTGCTGATGGAAAAGGGATTATTAGAAATTGGTTGAGCACCTGGTCAACCTATAGTAGACAATGCTTGTCTCCTGGTTACCCACATATTCCAAAGCAGATGCTAAATTTGTCATTAAATTGTTCTATTTAAAAAGAGAAAGGAGCCAATTTCTTAGCTATCATTACACTAAATCACACTAGCAAGTCATCACAGTGGAGAAGAAGTTCCCAGGCTTCCATATTATACTGAAGTCCCACATCTCACTTCATCTCATCTATGATGGATAAGGTTACTTCTGCTGATGTGTATGCATGTCATAATTCAACTCTTCATTCTTTGCTCAAACATACACAAGCACCAATATCAGTTAGCTATAAAGCAAGAAACTGTGGCCAGCTCAACATTCATCCCTTTGAGCAAACCACAATTTCTAACGAATTTCTAACCTGTTCCTGATATTATAGCTGAAGTAAATAATCCTGGATAGCCTGCAGCCAATTTATTACTTTGCCTTGGTATCAGTGCTAGACACAGTTTCATTATGCAAACAATTTTACAATGTTGACCCAATTTCATCGTCAGCACATAAAATAGAGTATCATTAATCTTACATTATACCCAGAAATTAAGAGAGAAGATCACTGCATGCATAGGATTAGTTCACCCATGAATAGGAGCCAAATCAAGAATTCAGCAACATGACTAAAACTGTTCTGAAAACAAGGGTATTTAGTTTGCCTCTAATTACGGTACCTAACCATCCTCTCATACATTTTCTCACAGCAGGATTCTATCTTGGAAAATTATTGGGCCCAAAACAGCTGGAAACAACAAAGTGACTTTGAACAGCATTTTGAACAGTTTATTGTTTAAGTCATTGTAAGACAGCTACAATCTTATACATGCTCTTCTGGAAATAAGCCAAATAAGTTTATTTTGCAGTGAGTCACATTATCTAGTGAATGTTTGTGGAGATTTTCTGTCATCCAGGGCATGGTTGTCTCAAAGGTAATTTTTCAAAAGGCAACTGGATTATGTTTTTTTCTTTAAGGAAGAAGACACAGATAAACTTCCTTGAGAAAAAAGGGATTAGATAAAACCCCCAAGTGGCCTCAAGCAGCCAGATGACTGCAAAGTAATAAGATCCTTCCATTCCCCCCCCCCCACCATCCTGTCAGAACCGATGAAGCTTCTTGAATGAGAAGTGAAATATCTTCTTCCTCAAGGAAAAAACATAGTCCAGTTGCCGTTTGAAAAAGCACCCTTGTGATTATCTAGTGAAGAATATCCAGTGAATATTAGGTCACACGAACATCTAGTGAGACTCACTTCTGAGAAGCAGCTTTTTAAAATGATACTCTTGTTTATTTCTGAACAAGCATGCAGGAAGATGTATACTGTATACAGTACAGCTGATATGCTAAATTGATGTCTGTACTTTTTACTTCAAGTTTGGCCTAGCAAAACTGGAGTGCTGCCTCTGAAGTTTTTCCCAGAAATGGGTTGCATCAAATGTTCTCTCTTTGAACTAATTATCAAGAGGTAAACATAAGTAACTATCATCAAATAAACTTGTTGGCGATCACATTTTTGGCTACAGGAAGAAAGACTCTTCCAATTTCCTAGTATAGTCTTTCTTCTTAAATAGGTAGGAACTGTAATGCTCTAATGATTCGTGTTAAGGTTACTATGGTGACTAAAAGTAATTGCTGGCCACTGCCTTACAGATTTGACACAAGTACAGCACTCATTTTTACGAGCAATTCCTTTAATTGAAAGAATGCCGCTTCTCTTTTGCACAGAATCAAAACCTGTAAACATTGCTACAATTGATTCCAGTAATAAACATCCCTCTTCTCTCTCCCTCTCTCTCAAAAATAATTAGCCAATTTAATATAAAGATTGCATAATATAAAGTCCCCACAAAACAGAACATCTTCACAAAAAAATAGCCATTCTGATTAAATTTAACCTGTCCATTTTCTACCCTTAGCTAGAATAACCATCAGCACATCTATCTATTGCTAAAGAGAGAATTAATTAAGCTTCTGCTTTCCTGGCATGGCATAAATATTCTTGCCAGAAGGGACATAATAATTCTTCCCTTAATTGTACCTGCCACTATTTCTGCCATATGAATTCTACCATCTAAGCCTTCCCAGCTAAGAGCTCCCAAACAATTCCATCTCACTTATTTGAAAATGAGGTGAAATTTCAAATGCAGGTTGAAATCAGTCAGTATCTTCTAATTTCTGTGGAGGTAAAAGAAGAATAACCTTACTTTTTCTTTAAGACAAAGGGGGAAAAAATATGCACATTTTGTTTTTGTTAAAGTAAATTGCTATTTATAATGCATTTTTATTTGTGTTCTTATACCTAATATATTTAATACTTCTTCCTCCTCCTATCTTCCCCACAACAACACTGGGAGGTGGGTTGGACTGAAAGAGAATGACTGACCCAAAGTCATCTCGCCAGTTTTAATACCTAAGGCTGGACTAGAACTCATGGTCTCCTATATTCTACCCCATGCCTCCTTAGCTACTAGACCAGACTATATTTATATCAGTAAACGATCGAAATTTCAATACCAAGAATATCACAGCATCATGGGAAAACTGCACCAGGGAGAGCAAAAAGTAAGATTATAGGACACTCAACCAAGTGTCATAAGCCACATCTCAAACCAGATGACACTACGCAATTCAAATTACTATGCTGTATTTTGAGCGTCAATTTCTTCTACCAAGAACAGCACAAGAAAATAATCATTTATTTAGTGACTGTTCAAAGTTACAATGGCCATGAAAAAAGTGATTTCTGACTGTTTTTCACACTTATGACCATTGTGGCATCCCTGTGGTCATATGATCAAATTTTGAATGCTTGGCAACTGGCATGTATTTAGGATGGTTGCACTGTCCTGGGATCATGTGATCACCATTTGTAACCTTCCCAGCTGGCTTCTGACAAGCAAAGTCAATGGGTGGAAGCCAGATACACTTAACAATTGTGTTACTAACTTAACAACTGCAGTGATTCACTTAACAATTGTGGTAAGAACAGCCATAAAATGGGGCAAAATTCACTTAACAACTGTCTTGCTTAGCAATGGAAAACTATGGGCTCAAGTGAGAACTACCTGTAATTTTTAAAATGAAACTGAAAAAGAAAAATAGAGGGATAGGAAAAAAAGAATATATTTCACAAACATATAAGCAAACAAAAGACATCCTATAAATTGCCATAAAATCCTCCAACAATAAAATCACTCCAAGGCCCAAAACTTCTTTGCTGCTTAGATTGCAGAAATTATACTTATCTCTGCACTAAACATTTGACACAATTAACCTCCTCCTTAAAAACAGAATGACACAAGATGAACTTCAGTATCTATGATCAAACACAGAGAGACAACAAAATAACAAATCTTGTGCCTCAAAGCACATTTTGCAGAAAATAATCAATTTCATCAGTTGCTGTTGTTTAGAGGGACCACAATCTTAAACTGATTAAGGCAGTTGAAATTGAATTTCTAGAATCTTTCAGGAAATAGGCAATTCTTTTTTCAATTATGCCAATAAGCAGATTGATCAGAACCAGTCCCAGAGGAATGAGTTAGCTTAGATGATAGTTCCAAAGAAACTGGGAAAGGGCCCTAGGAAATCTAAAGTTTCCACAGAAGGAAAAAAAAAGGTGACACCATAAATGCAGAGCACAAAAATGTAATGAAAGTGCTAGGGTGGCCAAATTATTATGCCATTGCAATTTTCTTCTTCTTTCAGTCAATCACGACTGATTCAGTGGTGAAATTCAAATTTTTTTACTACTGGTTCTGTGGGCGTGGGTTGGTGGGCGTGGTGGGCGTGGCAGGGAAGGATACTGCAAAATCTCCATTCCCATCCCACTCCAGGGGAAGGATATTGCAAAATCTCCATTCCCACTTCACTCTGGGGCCAGTCAGAGGTGGCATTTGCCGGTTCTCCGAACTACTTAAAATTTCCGCTACCAGTTCTCCAGAACCTGTCAGAACCTGCTGAATTTCACCCCTGGTCTGATTCTCAGAGACTGCCTGGACAAATCCCAGCAGCTTTCCTGGCAAGGTTCTTCAGATGTGGTTTACCTAGACCTTAGAAAAAGTGATTGGTCCAAAGTCACCCAAGAGGCCTCACGGCCAAGGCGGGACTAAAACTCACAGTTTCCCAGTTTCTAGCTGATTTCTTAACTCTACTGCACCAAAAAGACAACAAAAGCCAAATTAGATCCAAATCTGGGATTTGGGGGCAGGAGTTCTCAGTGTTTTATACAGATCTAGAAAGAATTGTGTGAAGAATGTAAGCAACTCTTTTTCCCTACATTAATTCTCTGAATGAAAATTACCTTCTTCTAAAAGTACTAGCCATGAGGAAAAGAAAAGAAAAACAAATAAAGGAGAAAATACTCTACTTCTCTAAAACAAATCAGCTACTCCTATAACTGATTTGGTAATCTGTTAATTACATTGAGGTTCCCACCTTTCTTCCGAAAACTTATATCATCGGTTATTTAAGGACTTATAAAGCTTTATTTACAATGGGATTGTAAATAAAATTTAAAAACCAGGATCTAGATCAGGGGTATCAAACTAGTGGCCCACAGGCAGGATGCATCAAGTGCAGGCCACGCCCACCCCAGCTCCGTGAAGGAGGAAAACGTTGCAATACGTCACGTGTGAGGCTGCAAAATCGCAGAATCACCCGTGATCTAAATGATTCAGTACTTTGAAAAGAGGAGACTACATATAGTCTTTGACTTACAACAGTTCATTTAGTGACCAAAGTTACAATGGCACTGAAAAAAGTGACTTATGACCATTTTTCACACTTAACAACTATTGCCGCATCCCCATGGTCACATGATCAAAATTCAGATGCTTGGCAATGGACTCATGACAGTTGCAGTGTCCCAGGATCATGTGATCATCTTTTGTAACTGTCTGATAAGCAAAGTCAACAGGGAAGCCAAATTCACTTAACAATTGTGTTACTAACTTAACAACTGCAATGATTCATTTAACAACTGTGGCAAAAAAGTCGTAAAATGGAGCAAAACCTAGTCAACAAGTGTCTCACTTAGTAACATAAATTTTGGGCTGAATTTGCTTAAGTCAAGGACTACCTGTATTATGGACACACAACTTAGTATGAGTCCCACTGGATTCATAGACTTAACTCCTGAATAAATATTTATAGAATTAGACTGTATTCATAAACATAACATTACACATAATATGAAGTTGTATGAAACAGCAATAGAAAGACAACAAGTCAAATTAAATTATTACCTTAATTATACTATGCTTTAGTTTTATTTGTTCAAAACACCTGCCATCTACATTATCATCCTCTTGATTGTCCTTAGGGTTGAGTAATTTTCTAATGAAGATACTGCTGCCTCAAGGAATTTAATTGTGGCAACAGAAAACAAGGTCTTTAAGTCTTTTTTTTTTTTTTTTACAAAGTCCTGCAAAGAGCACTACCATCACCACCACCATTTTCTGAAAATCTCCCCCTTTTCCTTTGATTAAGAGTTTGGGTATGGTTTAACTAATGTATAAGATTTCAGGCCGGAATAACAAAATCTCAAGTGCTTTGGAAGTGTTGCAATATTGCAGCCATTTAAATCCTCTAATTAACTAACATTTAATTTGGGTGTTCCACAGATGCCATTTGAGGCAGACAGATTCAGCAGGCCTTGATGATGCAAACATGTGGCTAATATCTCACTTATGTGATGGTCCTTAAGCATATTCGGTTTTTAATGATAACGTCTGATGCACATGAAGAAAAAGGAATTGCTTTTCTGGAAGTTTTTAGTTTCTGTATTTCACTGTACATCTGTTCTGTCACTCCAAACTTAACTAGACGCAATAGTAAACAGGATATCATCAGATAACAATGCTCTAAAATCATCACATTCTGATAGACCCAAATAATGTTGTCTAGGACAACCCCTGAAAATGTATAACTCAACAAGAGAAATGAGGATGGCTCAGTTTAACAAGTCATGCAAGATTTGGAGAGATACCAGCGATACACCCTATTCTGCAGCAAAGATTCTTCCTTCTACAAAGGATGGTATCAGATGTAAGAAATTAGAATGACACCATGAGTTGATCAGAGTTGCTTCTTTATCACTGCTTGGCTATCTACAAGAATCTCACCAGACTGACTGCATTCTCTTGGGATCAGCCTGATAAAGGCTTCAGGGTTTTTAGAGGAGGTCAAGTCTCCATTGCTTCTTCCCCTGTAAGGACTCCAAGGTTGCCAGTGTCTCCACTATTCCCACCTTAGCTGGAGATTCCACCACATGTGGCAACATACAATATTAGACTAACAATATATAGAGATTAATGTTTTCTCAGTGTAGTTCAAACATCTTATTAATTATTATATAACACTCAGATGTATAATTTTGTAAAGGCATGTGTCAAAAGTAATTCTTTTGAGAATTAAATTGGTCTTATTAGTGTTGCTGGCTGTTCTCCACAACAGGATGTAACTGCACAACCTTTAGAGAATACGCTTCAATGCAAAGTAATATATTTAAGAGAGAAGAACAGAAGGAACACATTTTTGGAACCAAAAATAATTTCAGCAAGGAAAAATGCAAGCATCTATTTTGCTAAATTTATCAAGCCGGAAACTGCAGGAGATTGTACTGAAAAGAACATGTGCAACAAACCAAGGCCAAAGCTGTATGTTGATTTATCTGCTTTTATCTTCCTGTTCTGATTCCAAATTCCCAAACCCTAGATATAATTTAAAACAGAAGCACAAGATTAGCATAGATTCCATACAAATGATTTGCCTTTCAACTACGCACCAAGAAGCAAAATGGGCCTCTACTTTCCATGATCATAAAATAATGGTATCAAAATAGAGATAGTCCTTGACTTACAACCATTTGTTTAGTGACCCGTTTGAAATTGCAACACTGAATAAAGTGACTTATGACCATTTTTCACACTTATGACCATTGTAGCATCCCCATGGTCACGTCATCAAACTTTAGACACTTGGCAACTGGCATATATTTATGACAGCTGGAGTTTCTCGGAGTCATGTGATCATCATTTGCAACTTTCTGACAAGCAAAGTCAATGGGGAAGCCAGATTCACTTAACAATCGTGTTACTAACTTCACAAATGCAGTGAATCACTGAACAAGGGTGTCAAGAAAGGTCATAACATGGGAT
>JANHFK010002506.1:996950-1007529 GCA_036250565.1 Sibynophis collaris | reverse complement strand
CATCCATCCATCCATCCATCCATCTATCTATCTATCTATCTATCTATCTATCTATCTATCTATCTATCTATCTATCTCATCCATCATCTTTATACATGTTCAACACCATCTTTATTAACTTGCTGGACCAAGTAAATATAGCTACCTTTCAGTAGAAATGCCATTTCCCCATTTCTAAAAGTAGTAACATATAATATAAAAGCTGTTTTTCAGTCATTTTTTGCAAATAATAAAAAAATACCAATCCCTTCAATTCTGATACAGAGATTTCCCAACTGGCAGCAAAAATAACCTTGTTTATGACTACAATCCAATCAAAATGAAGCTTTAAAAAAAAAGTCCTGTTGATTTAAACAAGAGAGATTAGTAGACCTGCATTTTCTATTGAATCTTAGAGGTTTAATTTCGGCTATACTGTGTCTTTTTCTAAGTCTGGAATATTTATAAGCAAATGCAGTCGGAATAAGGGAAATGGGAATTTCCACATCAAAGCATTTGGTAAGTTAAGGTTTAGTTAGGGGGAATGAATTCTTCATGGTAGGAAAAAGGCACATAGCCTTCAGCATACGTCTCAGGAGTTTTGTTTTTCTGTATAGAACACTGTTTTAGTTTTTTCCTGATGCTGTGGAACAAACATGATCCAAACTGTTTTTCCTTGTATGTAAACCACTGGTTAATTTAATTATTGGAGCAATTAAATTATCTGTTACGCAATTTGGTTTATTTGGTATTATCATTTGCTTCTTTAGGTTGAATTAAACTCTGTGCTTATCTTGGTAACCAAAGAACTGTGAATGATAAAATGATTAGGGATCTGAGGATTAGGGATCTGAGGCTAACTGGTTCTAAATAACTATTTGCAGTCCAAATATGATTTCAATAATAAAATTACCATATATATGCTGCAAAATTCTGAATGACCACTGATGATAATGATAACAAAGTACTAGTTTCGTGTGGTTTTCATCTGGGTTCAGATGTGATAACTCTTCAATCAAATCAGTACAGTAAACAGAGATAATAGGACTTCAAGACAATGCATATAAATAAGCATATTCTAGGTAAAATTTATTAAGGTTTGTTAAACTGAAGTACAGTAAATCTTTACATCCATGTTATTGTTATATTAACAACAACCACCAATTTCCTTTTAATAAACTTGTATAGGGTATGCTTTAATTCAGGTTTTCAAGCTCCATCAGACTAATATTCCAATATAAGAAGTATTTCTGAATGCTGACAATAAAGACAACAGTTTTTTTCTAGATATCTAATATTCTAACCCTTGTTTAATATCTGAAGCCACAAAATCTTTATGAACAGCACAATGAAACAGCGCTTTTTTAAAAAGATGGCATTTTTTTGGTCAATTAATTTGGAGAAGATAATGTTGTAATGCAATTCAGCCCTGTTAGCATTTTCGGTCATTTCTCTCCATGGCAATACAAAACTGCAATAATTCTATAGGTAGAGAAACTTAATGAGGATCACTAAAGTCTTACCCATATCGAAGTCCCTCCTGTGAAGACCTGCTTAAGGTAAGTTGTATGTCAGACATGTTGCTTCAAACCTTTCCTGAGATAATCAATGCCTTAGTCACATCCTTGTGTTTCAACTATTATCCCCTTCTAAAAATAACAAGGAAGTCTTGAAAAACATTATTTTTAGAGGCCTAAATCAAGCTAGGCAGTAAATTTTTAAGGTAATCAAACAGAAAAACACTAAGCAAATCCCTGCTATTAATACATCAAACTTCCTGCCTGGAAAAGTTGTACGAGCATTGAAGGAAGCAGAGTGTTCTTATCTTAATAAGAACTGTGCACAATCTCTATAGTTTAAAGCACATAATACAAGTTTTCCCAAGCTTAGCCCATCTCAGGTTTACCTCCAGTATTTTAGAAATCTTTCTCAACCTAGAATTCTTCTCTTTACCTGTTTTACCTAATTGCTCTGGTCCATCTTATCCTACTGTCTCTGGAAAAAGACTCTGATCAGATTTTAAAGACCATACATGTAGCCCTTGACTTATGACCATAATTGAGCCCAAATTTTCCATTGCTAAGCAAGACAGTTGTTAAATGAATTTTTGCCCCAGTTGCAAAGTTGCAAAAAGTGATCCTGGGACACTGCAACTGTCATAAATACATGCCAGTTCCCAAGCATCCGAATTTTGATCACATGACTCTGGGAATGCTGCAATGGTCCTAAATGTGAAAAATGATGATAAGTTACTTTTTCCTGTGCCATCGTAACTTTGGTTGTAAGCAAAGGACTAATTGTATAACCACAGTACCAACCTTTATAAGTTCATAAAAATCAGTAAGATTGCCTACTCAACCTAGCCAGATAAGAATAATTCCTCCACAATCATCAGAACATAGAATTTGCTAATATTGCCTTCCTGGGCACCACATAACCATGATTCTCTCAAATCACCAGAATCTTTCATTATCTGTTGATTATGAATGAATATGGAATGAATATGGAAAAGACTCTAAACTCCTTGGAAAAATGGTGAGATACAAATAACCAAGAAAATCCTCCAAAGGAATCATCTCTGGTCTGGTGCTCTCTTAAAAGTTTAAACTGTAACCCCCCATAATCCCCCAAGCATCATAGACATGGAACAATAATTTTAATAGCTGCTTTTATTATATACAAAAAACGTGAAATTACACATTGCTTATTTCTTCAAACCAAGCCTTGCTAAAGTCTTTCAGTGCTTACTCTTACTCTGACATGTCTTTCTCAGGCTTTCATATTCCATGTAAGATGGTAGTTTAACAGCAGACATAATTTTGATGTATCATTATTATTAATTATTATTATTAGTAGTAGTAGTAGTATTAGTAGTATTAGTAGTATTAGTAGTATTATTATACTATACTGTATGATAAAGATGCATGAAGCTTCACAACTATCTACGGCAGGTATTACTTTAATATGATTTATTTCTATGGCCAAGCCCATGCCCACCTGTCTCTTACAGAAGACACAACAGGCCTATCATGACAGGCAATATATTCAGCATGCTCAGACTTGTAGGGCCCTTAGGCAATCTGTATCTTAGCCTCCAGCTCTATATTCTTAGCCAAATCTGTAGAAAAGTAGGTATGACTTTTCAAAACTATTCTGCAATAAATGTATAGAGATGTACAGAAATCTAGCCTGGGCTTGGGACAGAATAATAATAAGAAACAGAAAACTGCCTTCTGAAGCAATCGTTACCTGACCCCAAGTGGGATCAACATGCTTAAATCAGGGTACACTTTTGCTTGTAAAGTCAAAATTCAGGCAAACTTGAAAAGAGACAGATAATTATATAATATCCTTAAGTTGGTTAACCCTCACCCTCCTCCCTTTCCCTCCCCCCCCCAAAAAAAATCCTCTGCAAAGAACAGCTGCTTTGCATTTGGAGTAAGAAATATGGTTGAGCAATCTTCTCAACCATGAGTTCTTCAAATATGTACAGGCTAGAGTTCTAAACCAAAAGGTAAGCTGGGAGCTTTATCCTTAACACATCTGGAGGGCTCAATGGGAGGTAGGCTTTAGTGGTGAAGTGGCTGTAGCCAACTAAAAGGCTACACAAAGGACAATATGTATAACTTGATGTGATAGGTAGGAGGTTGAGATTCTTTGGCCATATAGAAATATCAGAAGAAAATAAGACTATGAAAAATGAAACGCCTAACATTTGGTTGACTCAGCCTTCCATCCTTCCGAGGTCAGTAAAATGAGGACCCAGATTGTTCGGGGCAATATGCTGACTCTGTAAACCACTTAGAGAGGGCTGTAAGCACTGTCAAGCGATATATAGAGGCTATTGATATTGGTATTAGATGTCTAAGCATCACAGCACATTGAGGAAAACTACCATTCATGACAAAACATCTGTTTGGAAGAAGAGATTTTTCATTTTTGAAGCTAAGATTGCCCCAAGTTAGGCAAAGGATTTGATTAGAATGGGGAACTAATAACAAAATCCCCTGACCTTAAGAGGTCAAAACACAGAGGAAGAGGAGGGATAAGCAAAGTTACCCAGTATTTAATATCTAGGTACTCTGTTGAAATAAGCTGCACCTGTCTTAACTGTTTTCTCATCTGGTCACACTGCCATTGACTCAATGGCCAAAGCCAAAGGGAGCAGAAACTAATGCTACAGACTACAATATGGTAACCTTTAAACAATGACGTTCTCTGAGAATTAACTTTATGAGTAAAGAGAACTTGGTGCCCCTACAACTCCAACTCAAGTTCTTAATGGCTCCTAATGAATGTAGCTTAAGGGCTAAAGCTAAAGACCAATTTTGGCTGGTTTCCTCTCACAGGCCAATCAAATCAAGTATTTCTTGGTTTTGGCAGGGAGGAAGTGGCATATAGCAAAGGAGAAGGCTTTTGAATTTTTCCAGAGACACTCCCTTTGCGACAGAAAGAATCCTAAATGAATGACCAGAGAAGGAGCTGATGACTCATGCTGAATCCATTAGTATCCTCTAGTCATGCTGTCCTGTGCAGCAGCTGCCATTATAACTAAAAGAAAGAAAACAATCAACTGCTCCTCACCTGGTGGGCCTGACAATGCTGCTTGATATAGCTAGTTTGGGAGAAAGAGCAAAATCAACTTCCAGATGTAACCTGCAGGTTTTGAGCATCTTTGCATTCTTCAAGTTTAATTCTTTTTTTTTTACTACTGTCTTAGATGCTACTATTGCTGTAGTGTCAGATCATTAGTGGTTGATGTTATATCTCCACTGTTCTGCTCTCCATAAATGCTCTCTGAAATGACTAACATGTTCAGATCTTTCATCCATTTAGTCAATTCAGTTGTCTACATAAACCTTCAGCATCCACAGAAATTGTGGAGAAGTACCATCAATATATAAAATGGTGCCCAGCAGTTTATTCCTTCACTGTGTGCTTAAAAGGGACTCAGGAGTCTAGATTAAACTGAAACCCTCTATATATAACCCAGGTAGTTAAAATATGAAACCTAAGCAATAAGGAAATGAATGTTTGGGGTTCACATAAACATGTAGATATGTAGAATTTTTTTGTGGTCTCCAAATGGAAAGGTACATTGTCACAGTGGAGTTCCTATGACATCAAGGCCACAATCGATGCACAATATTCTACCAGGATGAGTTATCATTTAAACATACCAAAAACAACCAGAAGAATATCCAAAGTCAGTAACTATGGACTACAGTTGCTAAGCATGACAGTTGTCAAGTGACGGGTTTTTTAAATGACTTTTCTTGCCACGATTGTTAAGTAAATCACTTCAGTTATTAAGTTAGTAACATAGTTGTTAAGTGAATTTGGATTCCCTATTGACTCTGCTTGTCAGAAGGTTACAAATTGTGATCACATGACCCCGGGATACTGCAACCAACATAAATACTGTACATGCCAATTGCCAAGTGTGACCATGGGGATGCTGCAACGGTCATAAGTGTGAAAAATGGACATAAGTCACTTTTTTCAGTGGCACTGTAACTTCAAATAATCATTAAATGAATTGTTGTAATTTGAGGACTAACTGTATACTGTATAAAACCTGACACACTATAGAGGCAATTCCATATTTTCTTTAAAGCATGTTGATGTTGACTAAATCATGTACTTTCCCCTCCGCTTTCCACATGCATTTTTCTTTTATCTTGTGTCTTTTCCTATGATTGTTGTTGGGCTGGCATACTCTCCACTATTGTATGAATCTGAAACCACCAACCAGTATTCTTAATAACAGCATAAAATCTGCATTGGGCATGTCTATGTATTTCATTGGATTTATGCACACTATATGTGCACAATGGTAACTATTCAGTCAGGTGCAATTATTTTACACTGTTTCCCCTTTTTGTTTCCGTCATGTTACATCACTAATGAGAAGTGGATTATCACAGCTCCTTAAAAAAACAGCAGCCTTCCTTGAGCACCATGTCTCTGAAGAACCATACACAATCAATTGCAAGACAATCAAAGAGAGAATCAACCTAGAACCAAGAAGAAATTTCCTGACAGTGAGAACAATTAATCAGTGGAATGGCTTGCCTGCAGAACCTGTGGGTTCTCCATCATTGGAGATTTTTAAGAAGAGATTGGACAGCTGTTTGTGTGAACTGGGATAGTGTCTCTTGCTTGAACAGGGGGTTGGACTAGAAGACTTCCAAAGTCCATTCCAGCTCTATTATTATCTTTCCTATCAATCATCTCTGATTTATCACACACGTGTCCTCCACCCCTTGTCTCAACTGAGGGGCCTGAAATCCTTTAGGAAATTATTGTATTGTTCATAAATATATTAACAGTATTTGCATGTATGTCTGCAAGGAATCCAGCCACAATTGGTTCTAAGGATTTGAAGATTCTTAGATAAAACATTCCTAGTGGTTCCAATCACAAATTTTCTAAACAGCCCCATTTCCTCCCCACTTATGTTTTCTGTGGCACCCAACTTATAAAATTCCTTTAATAAGGGAAGTAGGGTTTTATCTTTCCTCATTTATTAGAAAGTATAGATGAATCTGTAGAAAGAGAATGAAAAAGAAGTAGCAGGATCAAAAAATTCTAGAATTTAATTAGGGATCCTTTCTGAATCCCAAATCTCATCAAATGCCTCAGTTAGTCCTTATACCAACTTTAACTGGAGATTTGTAAGCACATAAACATAATTGCATTGCATCAAACTAATATGCAAAGGCCAATGTATATACTCCAATATCAGCCAGAAGTTTTAATGGACCAAGGAAATGGTCCATGCCTTGTCATACGCATCTAAAAAAGATCCACATATAGTTTGCTAACCAGTTCTTGTTAGGTCCTTTATAATAAAACTAAACTGTTTACATACTTTACAATGTAGTGTTGTGCAAACTTGTCACATGTTTTTTAGGAGTTAGGGTACCTAAACTTTCATTAGTGTTACTATTATTACCATATGCTGCACCTGAAGAGATTTTGCTCAAGAGTGCTATGAATCTAAAAATTTATCAAGTCTAGTAACTTTTCTATGAAGCGGGACAATCCACATATCAAGTAATTCTCTTTTCTGGTCCTAAATCATAATCAATGCTATATTGTGTGCTATAATCACAGAATAGCAGCTCAGTGAAAAATATCTCCAGATGACTCAGGCAAAAAACTCAAATCACACTCAAAGAAAAACAAAAACAGGAATCATTAGCTCAAGATGTTTTCTTAGCAATGAAGACAACTTGTCTACTCCAACGATGGCAATGGGTCAGGTTTGAAGAATGTTACTTACCACATTTCCTTGTGTGATATTTAACTGAGGAGAACAGTCAATAGCATTCAAGAACTGTTCCACACATTTGCCCCATATCCCAATAATGATGAAGCATGGAAAAATACAAGGTAACACTGTTGATGGTGTTTTATAAAAATCAGAAAAATGATGTTGTCCACAACGTGATACATTTGCTAAAACTGTAAGATAATGCAGAACTGATATTACCCAGAATACATTACAGTTTCTAGTAGGCAGGTCACCTGCATGTTGGTGTATGGCCTAAATAAAGTTAATTTGCAGGAAATCCAATACAAACTCAGTCTGGCCATTCATCTTCTCTTGTTACTAATATCGACTAATCTTTAATATAGAATAGGTTTTGCAACTTACAGATAAAGTTCTAAAGTAACTTCTTGACTTATCTTTCTTTGAAGGATAATATATAATTAAGTAACTCTTTCCTATTTTTTTTCGATTTACATGTTAAAAAATGAAAACAAGTCTCTTTCTCTCACTTTCTAATATAGTAAACGTTCCATTTTTCAAGACGATTTTTTTTAAGCACCCAAAGTTTTATTTATTATTCAAAAAGCAAGCAGAGATCATACTAAGAGAAAAAGCATAACTAAAGTATCTATTCTTATCTTTTCTATATGGCCTTTCCCCTTTTTTCTCATCATCCTTACTATGTTTGCCATTTAATGGTTACATACAATGATGCCAATATATTTTTATTCTCCTTGAATATGAAAGTTCACAATATAGAAAAAGAGTATAATATCATAATGTTTCTCCTTAATGTCTGTCTGCCGTTATGAAAGATTGAATGTTTATATTGTTTTTAGCAAAGAGCTCTAGCCACAGACATTTTGAAACTCCAGTTGACCCTTATGTTTAGAATTCATGAGAGATGGGAAGCAAAAACATAATTATTTCACACTCAATTTGTCAACCTCCTTTGGTAGCTAGATGGATGGAGTATAATTCTGAAACATACTCAGCCATTGTAATATACGTAAGTAAGGAAAGAGTTCCATTTTCATATGTGGCTTGTTCTACATATTTAACACAAAACCTGAAGTATAATTACTTCATAATTACCTATACAACACAAAGTTTTTCTCTAACCTTCATGATGGACCTACATCTAACATCTTAGATGTTAACTCTGTATTTTATCCAATGGCCTTGTCACAGATTCTCACTAAAGATAATACCAAGCAAAGTATGGTTCAAAAGTGGCCAGAGGAAATACATATGTTTAATAAATATAATGTCATGACCCTATCAGATCCCGGTTTGGAGGAAAAGAAGGCATTGGAACTGGGATCATCCGATAAGGATGGTGCATCTCCCTTGGAATGTTTGGAGAGACCAAGGGCTGAAGATGATGCTGTCCACGGCCCCTCAGACATTGGGAGAGATAGTCGACTGGACAGAGAGCTACCTATCCTCACAGACATGGGGAAGGATCGGCTGCAGAAGGCAGTAGTGTTGAGATGCAGCAGATCTCCTGTGATGAGGAACAGCTGTCTCCCCTGATCCAAGGGCAACTAGAGTAGAGAGGAGGCAAGCTGAAAGGAGTACTGCGAGGCTGCTTGGGAAAAGGTCGCCCTGCCCCTCCTCACAAGGAACATCTGGCTTGGGTTGACTTAAGCAGAGGCCAGGAGAGATCGTCTTTGTCAGGAACAATTGTTTGCTTTGGCATGCACTCCCCTGGCTTTGGGGGTGGGTGGGAAACCTCAGCCTTGACTTATGTTTCTGCCTGTGCCTTGTCTTGTGCCTTTGGCCTGCGGACTTGTCTTTTGTCCCATGGACTTGCCTTGCCCTGTGGATCTTGACTCTGGATCTTGCCCAGTGAGGTTGCACCTTGTCTTTGGGTTTCCTCTCTGCCTTTGCAAATTGGTTTTGTTGCTTATTGGCTTTTGTTGTGGGACTGTGGGTGGCTGCCTTCATGGGAATGTGGGATGGAGCCTTACTCGTTG
Source organism: Sibynophis collaris (assembly GCA_036250565.1). Classification (NCBI taxonomy): domain Eukaryota; kingdom Metazoa; phylum Chordata; class Lepidosauria; order Squamata; family Sibynophiidae; genus Sibynophis; species Sibynophis collaris. The sequence goes on along the minus strand of JANHFK010002506.1, from coordinate 998,292 downwards.
TTGTGTGCTGTAGGGCCGTTTGTTGTGGAATTTAACAGAGCAATAAAGGACTCAAATCAAATAAGAAAAAATAAATTAAGTCATAACAAATAAAGTGCTATTTGTTTATAATTCCTTCACCCCATCTCCAAATACCCAATCAATGACTTTAAGGAGATCTTTCAATCCATAATAGAGCCCAAAACCTCACTCCAGGCCTGCCAGATACAACTGCAATGGAATCTAGAAAAATGTGCCAAAATCTTTTAATCACAGCAGAACCAGGCAGTTTGTTTTCACTTGAAGATTGCACTGGAGGGTAGAAAAGTGATATTTGAGGGTGTTAAAAGCCAAATTCATCTTTTATTCACACTCGTTTCTAAGTCAATTGAATAGTTTATACAGATAAGGTCTATGGAACCAACAAATCAGTGAAGAGAGATGAAGAGCCAAGGTATGAGGGTGGGAGGGAGTGATATGAAAACCATAGAACCTTGAAGTTTATTTCAACCATCATAAGTAAAAAGAATTCAGACAATGGGTACAAAACCCCTCTAGGAAGAAACTGGAAGATTGAATAAATGATACATTTCTACCTTTGAGGATATCTGGCTAGGAAAAAGAAGAGAAACCCACCACCAGAAGATGTAAGTCAGGGACTGCAGCACAACTTGGTCTTTGCCAAGAGAACCTACTGCTTTTCCACAAATCAAGGGCTACCAATTACCCAGCCAAAAGGTTGATGGCTGACTAAGGTAAATCAATCATTCCACCAGGGGGATATTAATTCAGTCTGACATCCACCACAGAGAAGGCCCAGTCCCAGGTGAATAACTACCCTTTTCCTTATTTTTTCTTGACTTTATTCAAAGCAACCATTTCGAGAACGGAGAGACATATCTCTGACCCCAAATCTGTCTACAATCTTTGAAATTCAAAGCAACTTTCCAGGCAAGAAAAAGGCAATTCACAGCTTGTTACACAAAACCATCTATGTTTAAACAGCTGGTATGGTCAACATCTTGTTAGATGCAAGGATACTGCACATCTACCAGGAACAATTAGGTCTCCATGTCTACTTCCTTCCTACCGAAATGCCCAAGAATTCTTTTTACATACTCTCAATTGCCAAAAAGGCCAGTGAGAAGGAAAGGGTGGAATAGCTGATTATTGGTGATGTAACTTTGCAGGAAAGAGCTGTTCTTCTGGAACCTTTCTAAAATCATTACACCCAAGACAAAAGCAGTGTGTGAGGTTTTGTTGTTTGCTCCCTTTAGTTGCCAGCCTGCCATCCACTATTATATAAGCTGGAACAGTTTCAGCAAAGGGTTAAAACAATGCAAAGAAGTGCCGCAAAGACCAG
>JANHFK010002506.1:925923-937326 GCA_036250565.1 Sibynophis collaris | reverse complement strand
CGCCCACCAAGCCACATCACGCCCACCAAGCCACGCCCACAGAACCGGTAGTAAAAAAATTTAGATTTCACCACTGACTTAAAGCTTATGCAAAACAGAACATTTGAAACAAAATATTCTTTCAGCATGTTCAGAGGTTTTTATATAATATATAAATAAGACAAACCTCTCTTTTGGAAGCTAACAATCGCTCAAGCTGAGCTACACCTTCTTTGTGCCTCTGAGAATGCCACCGGTACCAGCGCTGGATTGTTATAGCAGCCGAATTGACTTGGTTCACAAATCTAAAACAGGGGGGGGGGGAAAAATCATGCAAGTTGACTATTGTTTTCCAACTACCATGTCAAGCAAAACAGTTCCCGATGTTAAGAAAGGCATAGAAAAACATCCCTGAAAAATGGATCTTGACCACAAGGCTTCTATATTCAAACAAACACTCCTCCCTCTGGTTTTTAGAAACCCAGAAGCACTGTTTCAAAAATACACTGTTCTAGGAAGGTGAGAAAACATATCATTTAGTAACCGCAGGTAACTTTCTGTAATTCATAGTCTACCCTGTTTCCCCGAAATTAAGACATCCCCTGATAATAAGCCAAATCAGGCTTTAAGGCCAATGGCAATAAGGCCAAGCGCTTATTTCAGGGTAAAAAAAAAAAATAAGACAGGGTCTTATTTTTGGGGAAACACGGGTAACTAAATTGCTTCTGCCATCCTTCAGAACGCTGGGAGGCCAAGTTGCTACTTTTACTGGCCAAGATTTACCTGGTTGCTGTATAAGAACCAGGCTATTAACTGGAAATTGACAAATAAGAAATGGCAATTAATAAGTAACCCAGTTATATGCCCTCATTTCACTTCCTCTAATTTTTCTGCATAATTTGTTACTTCTTCTTATCATCTTTCTCAGGCTTACCGCTCAGCCTCCTCCTCAGACACTTCTTGTATCCTAGTCGGGGGACTGCTACTACTGGTGTTATTGTTCCAAGCCAGGATGTTGCTGCTGGAAAAGTTCTTCTGAGATTTCATGTAACTGCTGCTGTCTGTGTCTTCATTAGAAGTAGCTTTGATGATGTTGCTAAGGAAAGAGACAATAATACACTGCTCAGTGGGATCCTATGGAATGCTACAAGTCTCTTCCATTTAGGATACACTAAAGAACGTTTCCCATTTTTCATATTAGTTTGTACTGTGTTTCTCAGGGATTGCTGTCCTTGAGAAGTACTTCTATATACAACATATACTCTAGCAGTTGCTGCACATTCTCTATTTGCTCACATTTAGCCCAGTGACTGCTGATATGAAACACTGTATTAACATGAAAAAAAAGAACTAAAAGTGCAACTTGGTTATTAAACTAAGCATGAGATAGTTCAGGAGCTCTGGGTGTGTGGTCTATTTATGCTTCTCTTCTTGAAAACAATCCTTCCTTCCCATCTCCAGCATCTTGCTCATGCATGAAATGTTGAGCAAACTGCTCCTAACTCACTACTGAAGGAAAGCTGTCACAGGAATATACAAAAGACTTACTTGAGCGAAGTTGTAGCTTGATTGGAGCTCTTTGGCACAGATACTTTGTCTGTAGTGGAGTAATTGTTATGCACCATAGTGGTGACGCAGTTGCCCATGGCACCTTTGTTACTCCTCATAAAGTAGAAGGAAAATGTGTTAGCATTCTTCCAGAATAATTTCTCCAATATATTATTCAATATATCATCAAAACAGGCTTCTGGAATCTCGCCATTTAATAACTGTCTCACATTCAATAAGATAGCCAGATTTTTTGGAATCAGCTGCATTCTGGATACTGTCCTAGATGCTGTCTCTCTCAAACAATGAAAACCAAAATGAACTTAAAAAGAATGGAAGTTCTCAAACTTCAGAATTCACAGTTCTGCCAATAATATACCCTTTTTTAAGGTTCTAGCTGTATTTGCTGTTCAGGACCTGGTATTGTTATTGTGTTCCCAGTTCAATTTATGGCCACTCATTCATACACTCACAGCCCTGGAAAAACACTCAAATCACTTTCAACAGAACACTTGGTTACAATATATCTATATATGCCTTTCTCACATTTTAACCCCCACCCCCCACCCCCACACACATACAGCCCTCTATCTTTACTCATACCTTTCTGCCAGGTTTTGGCTGGAGGGATGGAAATCTAGTTCCAAAGACAACACCACCAACCTTAAGGATGCTGTTTATCCCTCAAAGTCCTTGCTTGCTTTGTGGATCAACAAGACTGGCAGCTTCTCTTCTCTTGTTAATTTATAAATCTAGTAGCTAGTGGTGAAATTTGGGGAGGGGTTTCTCATATGCTCAGGCCCAACTTCTTTTCTCTGGCTCAAGTTACATTTTTCCTTTTGTCTCCTTAACTACTTAGTTCCTCCTTATCTACTTCCCCCAAGGGATCTGTTAAACAAAATTTCTGGCTTTTGTCCACCTTGCTTATGTGCATATGTGCCTACTTCACCTTTAGATATGGCAGTTTCAGCCTAGTCTCATCCCTATTCAAGTATTAAATCAAAGTGGTACTATAGAGCAATAGCACTTAAGACTTATATACCGCTTCATAGTGCTTTTACAGCCCCTCTCTAAGCAGTTTACAGAGTCAGCATATTGGCCCCAACAATTTTGGTCCTTATTTTACCCACCTCTGAAGGATGGAAGGCTGAGTCAATCTTGAGCCACTGAGATTTGAACTGCCGAATTGCGGCTAACAGTCAGCTGAAGTACTGCACTCTAAACACTGTGCTACCTCGGCTCTTCACTATTATCAAAGCTATGGGAATTTTTCTGCAACTTAATGCCAGCACTTTAGCTGAATGTCCAGACATTAAGCCCTACTACTTACACATATTTCTTACCTATTATTGGCAGTGAAATTAGCTGCAAGGGGTACACAGATTTCTTTCTTCCTCATGCTTCCAGGAGTGCTGGATGAGGCAGGAAATATCCTGGGCTGCTCATCCTGACCAGATAACCAAAAATAAGTATACATGGAAGTAATAACACACAGATCTTCACTACATATATTTTAGCAAGATCTCTTAATTCCTCCTCAAGCAAGAAATTGCTCAATCTCATCAGAGTTTTTACTACAAACCAGTGAAATAAATCTAACAGATTTCAAAACTTTAGAGATAGATGCTAGGATTTTTATCCAATTAAGAGTGCTTCAAAATGAATAGATTGGTGCTGAGTGTGGAAGTTTCCGGAGAGAGTCATAGATATGCCTAAATCAGAGCAGAATCAAATGAACTTCAAAAGCAGAGATAGGAATCAAAAGCACCCATACCATAGCCCCTATATAGCTTTTGGGGGATTGCTGTGCTGATGACAGCTAAACCAGATACAAAGCAAAGCATTGTAAAGTGCTGAAAATGTAAAAACAGCTTAAATTTTTCTTGTCAACAGGAAAGCTGTGGTAAAAGCCTGCTCATTTGTGTTATAATAAAATCTTTTCTGGATTTTCTAACCCAGGTTTAACTCTTCCTGCTAGAGCACTTAGCTCCATAAATGAAAAAGTGATGGCAGAAGTCTTTTTGTAGAGTGCAGCTTTCCCATTGCTTTTTATTTTATTTTTTTATGGAGAGAAGTATATTCTTGCCCAGAAGTGCAAACTTTACTCAACAGCTGTATGGGATTGTCACCTAGGCATATTGTATACATTGCTCATTACTGTGGCATGTGTGGTAAGTACATTATAGGGGTATCTTGCATTTTCCCAACAGTCAAATGGCAATGTTCTTGTCGTAAGGGAAATATAATTTTAACACAGCAGATGAGCTAACAATTTGGGATTATTATTTTTTGCAACAATGGATTTTTGACATAATAAATCTAGACAAATCCTGAATGCATTTACATAAAGCCCATAAAGTTTTGGGACTGGCTTTCTAATGAATGCGCATGCACTTCAGCCCTTACTAGGATGTTCCAGGTAGTTTTCTTTTCTGGGGAATCTTTGCTTAGACTTGCTAGTTTTTTTCTTCCAGTTGAGCTGCTATTAAACAACGTGAGGAAGTCATCATGGTGATCTGCACTCCTAAAAAGGAAAATGACAAGATTAATTTGGAATCCTATAGAAGTCTACACATAGCATTGCTTTGAGCTTTCCTGAAAGATAATTTATTCCTATAAACTACGCCAGTATTTTATGTTCAATCTAAAGGATCTATCCCAAAACAAAGATACTCGGCTTTCCCAGAATACTCAAAGGAACAAAAGAGGTTCTAAGACACCTCCTTGGTTAGTTTATTTTTCAGTAAGAAGTGTTTAATGCTCACATGATGGCATCATTCATTTGCTGATTAACCTGCGTTGTACTGTTGGATCTTCGCAAATTGTTCATAGCTCTAGAGGTGGCAAGCCCTGCATCTTCCTGAAAAACAAGTTATAACAAAGCAAAGTAGTACCTACACCTGGTATTTTATCAAGACAAAAAGATTCTTAATTCTGCCTCATTTCTATCATTCTAGCCTAGTTAACTACAAAGGACAGAACAGCATTGTCTCCAGATAAGAATTCATTTGGAGGAACTACATGTCACCAGCCCTTTAAAAAACTAAAACACCCACTACACAAAGTATTATACCCATACAACTGCATTTAGCCAAATTATATTCAGACATGCACATTATATTAAGAAAAATGCCATCTTGTAATTATTTTTTCTACTGTACATCTTAAAGTTTATTGTATATTTGAATATCAGAAGGAGCACTTTTCAGACTAATAATTTAATTAAAAGGCATAGGTTTGGTGAATTACAGCACATTTCATCAGCTACAATGTTTGGTTACACTGATATAGGATTTTAAATGGAATGAGGAGCAAGGAGGGAAGAAGGGAAAGACAAATTGATTATGCAGATGCAAATTACACAAGCACTTTATCAATTGTAACAATTGTAAAGTGTTAAACATCCATTGTTTGTTGAAGCCTTCAGAGCTTATTTCTTGCACAATCATACTGGCAAAGTTTCTTTGTTCCCCAAATGGCTACTCTGGGATTTGTATTGGAGTGTCCTAGAATGCTGAAATGCTCTAATATTACTTTGTCCTTATTCTGAGTCCCAGTGTCATACTAGTTGTATTGTTTCCCATTCCCTTGAGAATTTCTTTTGCTGTGCAAGCAGTTGGGGCACAGATTCTCTACCCATGGCCCCCATCTAGGTTTTCATTTACCTCCGTGACCCTTTTCATTGTCCCTGTTAGCTATAAAAAAGGTACTCAAACTTTTTAAATGTTTATTAATCTAAACTGTATCGTGTAGAGACTATTGGCTCCTATAAATATTTTATGATACCTTTTTGGGGGGGTGGGGACTGGCCTTATGATCCACGTTGAGAATGATTGTTAGTATAAAGATGATATGTTTGGTGGTTTGTTCTAAATAGAAGGCAGAAACATGTAGGCATTGATAATGGTCTATAGGCTTTCGGTATAAAGTGGTGCTCATTATGTACTTCGACCATTAAATTCAGAAATTGTTCAGCAGATAGGCTGAGTTTGATGGTGGGATAAAAATTGTTGAAATCATAATGGAATTTGATTATTCTTTTCCAAGGCCTAGTTAATGAAAACATAACCAATGAATCCCAAGGAAAGGAGAGGTTAAAGGAGGTAGAAGTTGAGAAAGTATTATACTAGATCAGCCAAAAAGACATTGGTATATAGTGGAGCTGTGTGTAGGTATGAATGGGTGGGAAAGCAAAGTATGGTATGTTGCAGTGGTGGGTTTCTACTGGCTTGCTTCGGATCCTGCGAACCGGTAGTAGCAGCGGCGGGAGGCTCCGCCCACCTGCCCGGATGTCATCACGGTCGCTCTGCCCTTGCGCAGAAGCACCATGCGTGAGCAAAGCAAGCGTGCATATGCATGTGTGCTCCCGTTGCGAACCGGTAGCAAAAGTAAGTGGAACCCACCACTGGTATGTTGGCATGACTTGAAGTCCCTGTTGGTATATAGTGCCTCAACGTCCATGGTAGCTAAAAATATGTTGTTAAGGAGATTGTCCATAGAAATCAATCTTTTTAAGAAGTTGCAGTGTCTCTTATGTAAGCTGGGAAGTTGCTGGCATAAAATTGAAGTCCATGTAACCTGATATTCCAGCATGTAATGGTATAATGCTTGACAGACAACAGCCCAAGTGTTGTGTATCAAGGTAAAGAGAAGACACTTGGTCTGGGCTCCTGGGGTGCCTCTACATAAATATGGTCTTGTGTGCCCCACTAACTTTTCATCAAATCACCGTTTTGTCTAATATACTGCCATTTGGATACGAAGATAAAAGTTAGTACAAGATGGCGTTGGATGGCCATCTCTCACTTTTCTTGAAATAATCCAGTCTATTCATAATGACAATGACTCTTATCCACTTGCTGATGTTGTTCTTGAGATCTTGGATGGCATCTTGTTCTGCCCTACTAGCAACATTGTTTTATCCATTTTTACTGATAAGTAGAAAAAGTAAAAATTTGCTGATAAGCTTATGGGTAAGAACATTCAATATAATGATCTTATTCAGGGTTACATCTACCTGGGGGATATTCATGTAGTGTTATTTTTATGCATCTGGAATTTGATATAATCTACAGTATTGTGTAGACTGAATTAATGACTAAATGTGTTATTTTGTGTTGAAAGTATTCCTTAAGTTTTAAGCAGCAAAAAAAAAAAAAGTTTTTAAAGTTCCCACATTTTGTGTAGATTTAGTGAGACAAAAAGCCTTGCCTGAGAACAGACTCATCAGCTGGCAATATAGTTTCACAATATTGGCCAAGGCTGGGGAAGAAGGGATTGTTTATGTTTAATTAGATTGTTCTTGTAGTCAATGGTATTCTTGGTAACCATCTCCAGGTCAACAATTTAAATGTCTCTCTTTTTCTCACTCTTCTTCAGTATCTGTATTTCACGTCAACCTTTTAATTTGGTTTTTTAACATCTTCTATCATTGCAAACATTTATATCATTCTGTAATCCTATTTGAACACTTTCAGTATTGACTTTATTTAACCCAATTTGCCTCTACTAGATTCCTTCTGTAATAACTATTCAATATTTCCACGTTAGCTATAGATTTTCCCATATTTTCTTTGTTTTTTTTAAAAAAAAAACTGTGTTTCATCTTCAAATTTTCCTCTATTTGTCAATTTCCTTGGTTTTTGCTTGTCTCTGGAAATCTATGTTCCTGCATTCTATGTTGCTGTACAACCCTTTCATTCTTTCTTTGACTATCATGACAGCTTGTTCTGAAAGATGTTTGATCCTTTCCATTTTGAATTTTTTCAAAATTTCCCCACTGATGGTCATGAAGTATGCCCCATAGTTTCTTCTGTACTCTCTCACATGAATGGCAAAGGTTTTAATATAGTAAAAAAAAATAATGAAAAAAGCAGGAACTTTCCCATACACAAAACCCCTGCAGGGAATCTGGTTCTGATTAGTGCTGGGGAAAACTAAGCAAAGATTGGAAGGCAATGTTTTCTCCACATTCTCCAGCATTTCTATGAGAAGCTTCTTTTGCCTTTTGTAACAGAGGTAAGAGACAGTAAGGAGGTTTCTAGACAATGTGAAGTATTTTGTCAAGGCAACTATTGTTCTTTTTGTTGAATGCAGATCCTGTCTTTCATTTAGTAGCTCCATGCGTTATACAAAGGAAGGTAGTCCCAAAGGCAACTTTTGAACTTTGTTTTTTCTTTTGAAGACATTTCGCTTCTCATCCAAGAAACTTCTTCAGCTCTGACAGGATAGTGGGGAATGGAAGGATTTCTATTCCTTGCACACAGCTGGTAATCTGCATCCTTTTAGAGGGTCACTGAAGCACTTGGAGGTTTATCTGTGTCTTCAGGGTCACCTAAGTAGTGCTCCTGGTTCCTGTACAACTTTTCCTCTGGAAATCCATTACTACTCCCACAGCATTCAAAGGGTTTTCATCCCAAATTGTATAGCTAAAAGTTGATACTCAGTCATCCAGGTCATGGTTATCCCCAAAGTGCTTTTTGGGACAACCAAGGCAAGGTACATAGTGCTTCCTTCTTTTTCGCCACAAAAACACTACTAGTAAGATAGGTGGGGCTGGGACGATAGACTGGCCCAAAGTTACAGCTTCTGAGGTTGAACGTGAAGAGAATCTGGGTTTCTCCATTGCTAATACAACCTTTTATCTGCTATACCACTGGCTCTTCTCTCTCTCTCTCCTCATCTGACCAAAAGAATCACAGGGCGCAAAGCTCTTCATCCAGACAAATTGAAGACCCATTATTACTTTGTTCATCAATAGAAGTTAAAGATTATATTTAAAACAAATCTATTCCCTAGGAGTGAAATGAATATAAACCATAAGCTTTAGAAGAATAATGCTTGTTACAACATCAGTACTCACCAGGATATTCCTCTTGGGTTTGTTTTCCGTAATGACAGAAATGGAACGAGCAATGTGTTTGCCTGGGGAGGCACTGCTAGGGCGCTGAAGCACTTGCATAGGCAGCCCTGTAAGAATGAGGTCCACACCATTGACACCATTTCCCTGAAAGGAAGAACTGCTGCCACGGGCACTCTTCATTTTGAATTAGAGAAGCCCTGTAAATAAAGGAAAAATAATGAGTAAATTGACCCATATATCTTGCTTATCTCATGTGCTTAAATGCATTATTCCACACTGTAGTAAGAACTTCCTCATGCCTTGGAATTACTACCATGTTTCTCCGAAAATAAGACATGTCCGGATAATAAACACAATTGGGCTTTTCAAGGCGCATGTGATAATATAAGCCCCCCCCATACTTAGACAAATGCGCAGCTGCTGCGCAAACAACACGTGATGCAGCGAGGCCGGGGGGGGGGGAAGGAAAGGAGAACATGCCCCATGTGCCCCACACGCACCTGCCATCCATACGGAACGGCCTCACGGCAGCTGCTCCCACAAACCCTAGCTTGCGCGCCCATTCTCTTAGTGGCGGCCGCAAAAAACCTCTTATTGCTGGCAGGTGCATATGGGGCATGTTCCCCTCCTTCGCCCCTCCCCCCCGCCTCGCTTCCTCACCTCATGCTGTTTGCACAGGAAGTAACAAAAAAGCAGCCACAATTGCTGGAGGCAGCGGCTTGAGCTGCACCGGCAAAGCAGCTGGTCAGCGCTCCAGGGTTGAAGTTTAGGGATAAAACCCCCGATAATAAGGTCAAGGCCATATTTGGGGGGGGTCAAAAGAAAATAAGTCCCTGTCTTATTTTCGGGGAAATACGGTACAATCTCTTGATACTGGTCATGCTGGTTGGATTTAATAGGAGTTAGTAAAAAACAAATGTGCAGTGTGGCAACATCAAATTCTCACCCTTTGAATTATATTAACCATTTGCTAAGACCATACAGGGGAGACCAATCCCAATATCTAAAGGTCAAACTCAATAAAGCATGGGCACTAGCATTGGTTGCTAGAGGCAATTCATTTGTTGCAATACAGCATTAGAAAATATGTTTGGCAAAATGTTTTCTGTTTTCCCAATTGAAAAGGGAAATAGGCATGGATTTTGCGCCTAGTTCTTTGCAAAAAGTTCCATCAATATAATTTTGAGTGGACAAAGGTGAAAAAAGAAGATAGTTACCAGAAATAGATTTATTTGTTTTAGTAAAACTCGTAAAATGAAATCTGAATGTTGGAATGTAGGGTCATCCAGTTTTGCCCTGAAGTTCACTCATCCAATGGTAAGCAAATCATCCTTGTTCAATGAGACTAACCATTTCTTGTGTCAGAATTCTTAAGAATACAAATTAGACAAGTACAGTACTACCTCAGTAGCTACGCCTTTTGACCAACAGTTCCAATTATCTGAAAAATCTATACAATTAAAGGGAACTGGCCACCTTTATGTCAAAACTGCTTTTCAAAAGAGTGACTATAGTATCAGATGCCAAACTCATGCAAGTTTTTGTACTGAACACTAGTTCTCATGCATTAATCCCAAACTGTTATTTATTGCAAGCAATCTTTTCAGACTTTAGAGAGAAGCTATTTATCCCATTTGGGAGCTTAAAAGAAAAATATCAGGAGAAAAAAATATTTCACATTTAACTTCAGCTCTGTCATCCCCCTTCATTCTTGCCCACCATGTCTTTCTTCAAAATGATTACTATGAGAATGATGCTCTCAATAGAAAAAAGATTACAATCTTAAGTGTTTTTTCTTTCAAGTTCAGCTATTCTGGGGGCATGTTTACATTTTTTAAAAGATATCATGTTTCTAATTCTATTTTTTCAAACAAGACAATCTCTTATTTGAAGTTACCAGGTCACATGAGCAACATACACCGGAATCTGGATTTGAGACACATATTGTATTTCCCAGAAAAAATGAATCATCCTTGAAATTCCACAAATACATAAACATAGATTCAGCTACCATACATAAGTGAATTCTCTGCAATCTACAGAGACATTTATTATTACTGTGGTTGGTTCTGTGACCCCAATCAGATAAAGTGTGAAAACTACATATCAATAAGTATTATAAGTTTACTAGATCTAGGCTGCAAAAATTATTTGCTGCCATATGATGGCCATCTGGATTTTTGCAACCTAAAGTTTTTTGGACAAGTGCACACACTTATGACCAAATTTATGCACCTGACAATGCATACAGGAGCAAGAATAATGTCTCTTTTTCACTCACAATTATGTGTTCACTTAGTGATCATATCACTTCCAACTTGGTTGCTAAATGAGGAAACTGCTACATTTAATGTAGCAAAGCACTGAAAGGATGTACTTTATGTATTGTTTTAATTTGGCAGAATGATTTGCGCCTGTTGGGACAGAAAAATAAAAGCACAGGACTTGAACAAAAAAGAAAAGACATAGGATTCTTAAAATATTAGCATGCATTTCCCCCAAAGCCTGCCAATATACATATTTAACAAATTACTGTAAGCATTCATACAATAGTGATGTTTAAAAAAAAATTAGTGTGGAAGCCAATACTATACTTAAATACAGATTCTTGAGTATTGCAATTATGAGGACTATCAAGTGGCATAAATATCCAGTTCTTTTGCAGAAAAACATCAATAGCATTTTAAAAAACAAAAATTATCATTGTCCACTTTACCATATGCACGGCGCACTGTATGATTCCTAAAGTTCTGCACAAATACATTTAACCATCTTTCAAATGTCGGGTCGGGAGGCAAAAGACCATCTTTGATAGATGGTCTTTGGGGATACCAAACAAACAAGAAGCTTGAAGCAGGGCTTTTAAACTTTCCGAATTTCTCAAACTGCTGAAAGGAGACCAAGAGAGAAGGGATGGGAAAAGTAAAGCAGGAGGACCCTTCCCTCTTTTAAGAAGGCTTGTCTAATCGTGGGGAAGAGAGCAAAGAGCCCCTTCCTCCCCCCCCCCACTTCTT
>JANHFK010002506.1:915238-925301 GCA_036250565.1 Sibynophis collaris | reverse complement strand
GTATTTGAGCGTTGCACCGAAACTACGTGGCTGCGTCCTACTAATCGAACCGGCTTTGCTGCACCCATTGCTTCACCCGGTGGTTTTATTTCGCAATGGGCTTAGTCGTAATTGCAAACAAAGTGTTGAAAGGGCAAGGAAGAAACCAGTTATTATTCGAAGGCAATCGCCAGAGCTGCGAATTGTAGCCTGAGTTCCACAGAAACCGGCGTAAGGGACACATAATCACGAAACATAAATATATATGCGAAAATGTTAAATGTTATGTTATATATATATATAACATAACACGAAACATAAATTACCAAAACTGGAAAGAATAATTTGGATATAGTGGAGAGAGAGAGAGAGAGATGTATATAAATATGATCCAAACTATTCTTTCCAGTTTTGATAGACAAGAGACAACGCTCGGTGCTTTATCTGTCCTGCTATCTGCTGTTCGGCTAGCCTGACTTCAACCATTTCCTCTAGAGATTTATGTTACCCAGTCACCGTTGTGGAAATACAGTATCGAGGCTATTCGCTTTCTCTACCCAGCAGTGCACAGTGATTGATGCTGTACTGTGAATGGCAAAAACAATCCTCCACAAAGAAACTATCTCAACAGCCATACAACCAGCCAGGCTGGAAATAAATAAATAGGTGTCATTTGTTTGCAGTAACCATTTGTTCATTAGCCACCTATATGAAGCTGCCTGTAACTAGGACCTAAAATACCAACACATTGCACTAAGGCTCACAAGAAGTAGTTGTAAATATGAAAACACATGGTGATACCGCAGAGCAAAAAATAAAAATAAATCCAAACAACCCACCTAAAATGATAGGATTTAGGTACAGAAAAATAAAATGTTCTGTAATTTTAATCAGATTTATGCTGGGTTACTTTTTGCTGAAGTAGCAGAAGTCTGTCAGATCTGGCTCTCAGAAATGGGTTGTAAAAATCCAAAAATCCAGCAAAAAGAAAAAAAGACACCAAATACTAAAAAAGAAATAACCAAGACATATTATTTATGAGAAATATAAATTCACCCCAATTTTAAACAAATAAAGCAAAAGATGCAAGATACCATTTTGATTATAAAAGTTATCCCATAAACAAAATACCTGCCATCCAAAACTAATTGGGGTAGCTCTATCTTTTCAAGATCGATGTTCCTTTAGTAAATCCATAGTTTCTTTTGTAGCTATAAGCTCTCAAGGATCATAATGTACAAATGCTTTCAAATACATGCAATAATGTTTGTCATTCCATATTAACATCTAAGGCAGTGCTTCCCAAACCTGTGTAAATTACCCCAAATTGGATAAAAGTGGTTTATCTTTGGGTAAAGACACAGGAACCCATTACCCAATCACAACAGGGTGTGGAAGAACAAGCTGCTGAGAAAATTGCAGGCACCTGGAATGCTTCCCTCCCCTCCTATTTAAGCCTTTTGGCCCAGTGTCAGCACTGCAAAATTGCTTATGAAAGCTGCAACCTTGAAACAGATGGAGGAGGGATGTGTGGGTTTGGAAGAGCCATAGCTATAAAAAGTAGACAAATAAAAGAAGGAATTTTCTTCACAGAGATTGAAGGGTCTGGGGGAAGGGAGGAGAAGAAGAGGCACAACCAAGGCCAACCTTCAGAAGGTGCCAGTGGTTTATCAGCTGCCCATCAATAAAGAAGAAAATAGCATTAGAAGGAAATCCCAGAGAGGGAAGGGATTTAAAAGACAGACCAGGGTCTATAAGTATTGAAACATTCTTCTACACTAATAGTGGAGGAAACCTTACTTTTTGTAGAAAAAAATGTGGGAAGAATGTTAATAATTGGTAATAATTATAGATGATTCTTTCCTCCACTGCCTCAAATAATTCATGAAGACTTGAAATTATGTGGCGATCATTTGATACATTTTAACAAAGATTGCCCAATCAACTGATAAATAGTAAAACCAATTACATGGACAAGAATAATTAGCCAAAGAACCCATTCATATCTACTTCACCCAAACCCACAAATAGGCTGCCCAGACACCATCTACACAAAAAAGAGAAGCCAAAAGACGTAAGGACAATTAAGAGGCACACACACACACATACACCCCTCTCAAGCCCATACCAATGGGGGCTTTTACAATGGCCTGTAGAATCAAACATGTTTCTAAAACCTGAGATTAGAATCCTAGTCCACTAGTCGAAGATTAAGGCTGAGCCTTAATACTTGGCATGTTGGCTTCAAGATGCACTACAGGTAGCCTCTGAATTATGACCACAATTGAGCCCAAAATTTATGTTGCTAAGTGAAACATTTGTTAAGTGAGTTTTGCCTCATTTGACAACCTTTCTTGCCACAGTAGTTAAGTGAATCACTGCAGTTAAATTAGTAACACTGTTATTAAGTGAATCTGGCTTCCCCATTGACGGTGCTTGTCAGAAGGTTGCAAAAATTGATAACGTGATGCCAGGACATTGTAACCATCATAAATATGAACCAGTTACCGAGCATCTGAATTTTGATCATGTGACCATAGGGATGCTGCAATGATCGTAAGTGTGAAAACGGTCATGTGAATTTTTTTCAGTGCTGTTGTAACTTTGAACAATCACTACATGAACTGTTGTAAGTTCAAGGACTACCTATACTGCAGTAAGTATTAAGGATTGTGTAAAGCATATTCCCGTACTGATAATAATTAAGGTGTTTTAGATGCTCCTAATATATCCTGGTCAATCTGAAAAATAAGATGTTTAGTTGAATCCATTTTACAATTGTAGGCAATGCGAATTCCTACAATAAAAAGTTTGAATGCATGATTGGCTTTAAGGGGAATTAAAGTATTAAACCACCCTTCCTGATGCAAGTGCAGCATATGATGAGCAAAATAATTGATGGATTTCTTAGCTTTGCTGTCCCTTCTGATCTGCACATCATCACTCAATAGGAAAAACATCACCCGATCATGGGGCTGCAGTGGGAGGAAGATAAGTTTGCAGGACCTTGGTCCTGCTGTGAATCATTTACATTCCATAATATACAGTATAACCACAATAAATATAATTTTCCCATAGATGGAAAAGAATGTTTTAAAAAAACCATGCAGATAAAAAGAAACAAATCTTCCTCAACGTAATGCAACACCTTGCTTGCTTGATAAGTTTTAGAGGCATTTTCTAAAAACTGCATTGCTTCTGTCTCAAAATAAACATCCCATGTAACATGGCAATTCTTGAAATCAGATTGCTGGGCAAAGTACAGATGTGTTACTGCCCCAGATCTCAAAAATGCTGATTTTATGTGATTTATTGCCAGATTGACCATGTTTCTCAATAACTAAACAGAGAAAGAGATCCCAAACATGACTCTGTTCTGAAATGCTTTTCAGCTTTGAACAGAACTCAATAATAAAACTTTGTTTTATCCAGGAACCATTTAAAGGAGCAAATAGAGGATTATTGGCCTCTCTGTAGACTAGACTGTTTTGAAAAATAAAGACTTAATTCATTTCTGAATTGAAGTCCAAGGTCCTTGATTTCAGACAATAAATGTATCTAGGCAGATTGCACAGCCATCAAAACTCCATGGCAACACCACAGTTGCAGAAACTGTTCTCAGAAACCCAATTCCTCCCCCCCCCCCCAAAATAACTAATGACAATTAACTGGGAAATTACTGGGAAATTAATTCCTTGATACAGCAGGTATATTTTTCTATATGAAGGTTAGCTGCCTCAAAGTCATGAGCATCCATTTAGCATAGACATACCAACCAGCCACCATATTACAGATAGTCCTCAACTTATAACCAAAGTTACAATTGCACTGAAAAATGACTTACAGTATACCATTTTTCACATGACCGTTGCAGCATCCCTGTGGTCACATGATCAAAATTCAGATGCTTGGAAATGGATATTTATGACAGTTGCAGTATCCTAAGGGTCATGTGATCACCTTTTGTGGCCTTCTGACAATCAAAGTCAACGGGGGAAGCCACATTCACTTAAGAACCATGTTACTAACTTAACAATTGCAGCATGGCAAGACAAGTCATAAAATAAGGAAGACTTTATTTAACAGCGGTCTTGCTGAGCATTGGAAATTTTGGGCTCAATTGTAGTCATAAGTCAAGGACTACCTGTGCCATTCTCTCTTGCTATATTGTGTCCTGTTTAGAAATGGCCAGTAAAAAAATATTTGACTTAGGGTCCTACAAAGTCAGAAGAACTATTCTGAATATAAGTATTTTAGCATTAACAGTTATCATTCTTCTTTACCAGCTGGCACTTGTTCAATTTATTGGGATTATAATTCTCATCACCCTCAACACAGAAGTGTTTGGTGATGAATGATGGAAGCTGTGGTCCATCACATCCATGGGGGTGCTGATCTATAGAAAACTGTCTACGAAACAGTCTCAGTAGTGTTGGCTATTTCTACTGACATTATATGTAGGCACTGTGTAACTAGTAGGGCAACAATCATATTTCAGGGACTGAGCTCAGTCCTATACTATAATGTACGAATAAGCAATGCGTGAATGCAGGAATATTCCCTCAGCACTAACACATTTGAATCCAACAAATTAACAACTATTAGACCAGGTTCATGAACTTTGACAACTTGAAAATATGTGGACTTCAACACCCAGAATTCCTCAGCCAGCTATTGGGAGTTGAAGTCCACACTTCTTCAAGCTGTCAAGGTTGAGAAATATTGCAATGAAACAAATATAGTGTAATTTGTATTGCGTATCCTATTTGTGGCAAGATTCCCAATATATTTTTAAATCTAAGAACCCTTAAATAAAAAATGAACGTGAGACCTCCGGAGAAAAAGCACAATTTATTTAGAGTGCCCCACTTTTAAAAAAAATATATATTTTGCATGACCAGTAGCCCTTTAAGTCTTGTATGCTGTCTTGCCATGTCATGTGATAATAGAGTTTTGGAGGGCTATCAGTGCTTCTTGGGGACAACAGGTACCATGGTGCTCATGAGTCCTGTGTTCGGATTTCCTGCCCAATCAAGAGCTTTTACTTCTTCTGGTCAGTTTTAGAGTAGTCTGTGGGCTACCGGGCAAAATAAAATCTGGATATTGACCCAAATAATCTCATTTTTAATTTTCTATTGATCCGAGTGCTGCAAATGCCACCTAGGCTTCTGACAACTTTATTCAAGCCTTCCCGTGTGCAGGGGGAATGGTTAGAGGAGACAAGGGAAGGCTGGGTGCAAAGCAGGGCTTACCTGTGTTTCAAGTAGCAGTGGAATCGTAAAGTTCACAAAATCACCCAACTAAGCAACTTGTGAGAATGTTTAAGAGCCACAGTGGTTTTATGTGGACCATAATTAGCTTTCCTTCCCAGAATGGGCAGAACACGTCACTAACAGTCAGTAATCTTTATTCTTCTAGACCAGTTATGGCGAACGTTTTAGACACAAGAGTGCCCAAACTGTGCGCGCGCATGCCCAAACTGAAAGGTGCGTGGGAGAGCATGTGTGAACATGACCAGCTGGCCGGCGGGAGGTGGGGCATCCCAACACCGGCAGCACGGAAAGCGGCAAGATATTTTTCTTTCATGAGCATCTGTTTCATTGTTTGCAGGGAAAGAAACGAAATAAACGCCACGGAGATCTGACCTGGGGTGACGGCACACATGTCAGCCGAGGGGGCTCTGCATGCCACCTCTGGCACGCGTGCCATTGGTTTGCCATCATGGTTTTAGACTTTCTTCTCTATTTGTTACATGCAGAATTTCAAACCATGGCCTTTGACACTTGATTTAGGCAAGGGGTGTTATCATGTTGTGTGAACACTCCCTAATGCTAGCCAATAGAGTGACGGTTGGAGGGAATTAATTAATTGTCCTCAGTTAGCTATGTTGCGTAAGGATGACAGCATTGACAAAAATTGTCCCCTTGTTTAGTGGCTGGAACTGTGACAAAGTCCCACAGAAGGAAAATCGGGCTTCTCTTGATATTTTGTCCTTGTTTTGCTTTATTTCATATTTTAGTGGCATGTGGTGAGATGAACAAGGGACAGAAAATGGTAGGGAACTCCTCCAGTTCATTTCCAATTCATTTTAATTTTTTTCAGTTTTAAGAATTTTGGCAGCCTTAACATCTCAAGTGAGGAGCTGCCTCTGTCAAGGGAAAGAAGTGAGATAAGAGGGGTGATGCAGCCTGAATAACATCATCTGCCGGAAGAAATAATATAAAATGGAACTCAATTTTAGTAATGAAAAAGAGTAACATTTTTCATAAGAACCAATTATATTGTTCTTCATGAGAACATATGATTGTCTTTATTCTCCACTCAATAAAAATAACCAATTTAAGAGACAGCAGCAAAGATTCAAGTCTTCTCTCTCACACTCACGGATGATTCAGTAAGAATATAAATTAGTGGGACATATCAACCTTAACTTTTTTTCAGAATAGAATGATAAGAAACCAGCTTTTCCCTCTCCTGATCTGTCAAGACTAAAGATGATAAAATTCCTGGTAAGATCAGAAAAAGTGCTGTACTGTACAACAGCCCCTAACTAGACCAATTGCTTGTCCTACAAGAAGACCCCTCTCCCCATTCTATTCCAGGATGAAAAGAGCTAGAAAGATAGTTAGTTTATTGCCCATTTTCTCCACAACTAAAATGGCATCCGGGGAGTGCTATACATGAAGGAAGGGAAAAGCAGAGAGTTGCTGGTTGTCCTCACTATCCCTAGTATTCCTAGGGAGAGATGCTGTCTGTGGCACTGGAGAAATACAAGCCTGCCCAGATGCTGCTAGTGCCATGCTTGAAGGTGCGATTAGTTCCATGCCAGCAAATAAAGAAACGGTGCCATCTGGATCACCCCTTGGGGGCCTTTCTTCTTGGGGGTCAGAGTCTGGCAGTCTGCCTTCTGCCCTCTGCTGGCTGAGATCAGGTGGCAGGATATCCAATTGGCCACAGGACAGAGATTCTGGCATCTGTCCTGCTGGTTGGTACATGTTGCTCAGGATGAGCTTAGGGGCTTGGGAGGGCTGCAGCGACAGGTTAATGGGCTTCAGGAAGGAATCTTCTGAGAAGGGTACCGTATTTGTTAGCAGGTCATCGGCATGCTCCAAGGTGGTCTTGACAGAGAAGCAGGAGGCAGCAACCGGCGGTGGATTCTTGGGAATGGAATGGCTTTGGCAGAGGGCTTCAAACTGACGCAATATCTGTTTAAGTGGGATAGAAGAGAAAAAAAGAACTTGACAAGAACAACAAGGGCATTGGAAGTACGAGGAATTTCCACCTAACACTTAAGAAGGCAATCACATTCAAGGAACTTATAGAGACACTTTCCCACACTGGATTTATTTTCACTCGGCATAGTCTTTTGTTGTTGTTGTTCAGCTGCTAAGTCATGTCTGATATCACAATCCCACGGCCCATAGCATGCCAGACTCCTCTGGCCTCTCCTGTCTCCTGGAGTTTGCCCAAATTCATGTTCATTGCATCGATGACACTATCTAACCATCTCATCCTTTACTATTCTCTCCTCCTTTTGCCTTCAGTCTTAATCAGGACCTTTTTCGATGAGTCCTCTCTTGTCATTAGATGGCCAAAGTATTTGAGCCTCAGAATCTGTCCTTCCAAGCAACAGGCAGGGCTGATTTCCTTTAGGACAGCATGATCTACATTATTTTATTTTCAGTTTGAGCATCTAGCTTGGAAAGTGCATGTATCAGTAGACTCCCATCTAGGGACTATGAAATCCATCCCTTTTAGTTGCAACAAAGCTACAGCACTAGGTGCTCTCATTTTACTAATTGAAAGGCAAGCACTGTCTATGATGCCCTTAGTTTTCTGTGTATGGGTGTGTCTCAAACTCAGAGCATCATTTGTAGTGAATGCTATTGCTTCTATTAAAGCTAATGTGCATTACCTATAAAAGCAAAACTATCTTTAGGATGCTTGCACCTCCAAAGCAAAGTCTCCTTGAGTATATTAAATATGAATAGAGATAGAAGATATTCAGATTTTTTTCCCCTTGCCTCCAAGTCAATCTTGAGATTTCTGGTGGCTAGATGAGTGAATCCTTGCTGTTTTTGGCAACGTTTTCCAAAGCATGGCCAGGGTAGGCGTGGCCAGCTAGATGTCATTTGTGTCAGGGGTACATCTGGTGGCCCGAGTGCTCTGCCAGCAGCCATCTCAAGCTCCGTTTTCGCTGGCAGAGGCACCGCGGGCCAGTCCTTCGCTGTTTTCAAGGTGGCCCTGTGGGCCAAATCTAAGCACCCCGCGAGTCGAATGTGGCCTGTGGGCCTTGAGTTTGACACCCCTGCTATATGGCAACCCACACAGACCTATTCAGAATGCAGCAATGCCATATAATGCCAAAGTACAAGGGACATACAGCCCGCTGTCTAGAAAGTGGACATTTTAAAAACATCATTTACCTTTGTTGCTTTGTTGGCTACACATCCTGGGGTCCCTTCACTAAGTTCCTGCAAGTGTTTCTGAGTAACAGCAAAGATATGATCCTGGGAGAGCAAGTCAGAACACATAAGGGAAGAAATGGCACACATTGCCCTCTGCGGAAGGATGAAAAAAAGGCACATGATTAGGGAGACAAATGGTTGTTATATTCCAAAAGTACATAGCCACAATGGCAGAAAGAAGGGACGGTGGGGGGGTCACTGCTGCTTTCCGAGATTTATTTTTTACTTCAGTCTAGCCTGCAAAGCCTTAGCACTGTACCAGCCAAGTATTGAATTTTGAGATCAGCTTAATTGCTTAGCTTTTCAGTAATCAGCTAAAGACAGACAGATGCTGCCACCTGTTGTGATAGTATTAAAAGGCTTGCTATGAGGAACACAAGTCTGAGCCTTTCCTTAACGTATTGCCCTAAAAATGAATAAGCCCAGGCAGCTGTTGTTCCACATTACACTAGTTATGAGTATACTGATAAAATTGATAAGAAAGAAATCCTACCCTTGCTGTTAGCCCTAAAGGAGACAGCTGCAAAAAACGGAGTTCTATGGCTGCAGTTTCAGAAAACGATGCTTAACTGCCAAACTGAAGATAGATTTAATGCAACCTGCTGAAGTAGATAGTTTCCTAGGAGTTTCCTCACCATACAGATGCACTCACTGGGCTCCTTCAGAGTTCGGTTAAGCAAAGCCAAGACGACTTCACAGTTCAGAAGTCCACACCTGTGGAGAGGGATAGCAACAAGGGAGAGAAGAAAAGGAAACCATGTTGTGGGGCAAGGAAGAAAGCCAGCCCCTTTCTCCCAGACCTCTGGGGATCCTCAAGCAACCCTATGCAAAAGGGGAAGGTTTGGGACCGTTTTACGCAGCCAGCAGAGATCTTCCAGAAGGAGATGTGCTCTATTCAGTTGAAGCCTCTCTCCTTCTCTTCATATGAAAATCAGGCAGGATAAAGCGAGGTGGAATATCATTATGAAGTGCCAAGATGGCAAGTTAAGTTAGTCATTTGTTGTACAGGTGGTCTTTGACTTATAAGAGTTCGCTCAGTGACCGGTCAAACTTAACAACGGCAATGAAAAAAAAATGACTTATGGCCATTTTTCATACTTACGACAGTTGCAGCATCCCCCTGGTCACGTGATTTACATTCAGATGCTTGACAACGGACTCATTTTTATGACGGTTGCAGTGTCCCGGGGTCGCGGGACCACCGTATGCGACCTTCTGACAAGCAAAGTCAGTGGGGAAGCCAGATTCACTTAACAACTGCAGTGATTCACTTAACATATATGGCAAGAAAAGTTGTAAAATGGGGCAAAACTCACTTAACAAACGTTTCACTTTGGCAATGTCAATTTTGGGCTCAGTGGTGGTTGTAAATTGAGGAAAATATTTGTACTTCTAATAAACAGAGGACAGGGCCCAATGGGATTTTCTGCTTCAGCTTTAGCCCTGAAAACAAGAACGAAGTTGCAACAGTTTACAAAACGTGATGCAAAGTCGCTGACAGATAAGGGTAACTATATGGATGCCATGCGCTGTCCAGTAATGCAGAAAAAGTGGGAATGAACAGGGTGTGCGAGCCCTATTTTGGGACATGGAGAGCATGTGGGGTTCTTACTCTT
>JANHFK010002506.1:806925-817344 GCA_036250565.1 Sibynophis collaris | reverse complement strand
TAGATAGATAGATAGATAGATAGATAGATAGATAGATAGATAGATAGATAGATAGATAGATAGATTAGACAGACAGAGGATAGATACGATTTTTTTCTGTGAAGACATTGGAACACATTATAAATGAAATTCTGCTACTCCCTCTCAAAAGAAAATGTATATATACCCCCCACACACACCAGTTTAGCATTACAATTCTGCTTTCTTGCGATAATTCTTATAGAATCACTCAATTCAGATTGCTCTTTCATCTCCAAAACCCTAACACTTTTGAGAGCTGAAGCACCATTTTGACCAAAATGACACTGCACATACAGAAGGTGACAGCAGTGTTGGGGAAAATATCCCTTTGGACATTTGGAGAAGTGTTTGTAAATGTTTGCCTTACGTATCAGTAGTCTTTCTATTTCTATAATCCATAGAAACCCAATATTTTGTGGTAATCCTATGCACTGTGCTTTTTGGAAAAAGGTTTCTGTTGTCAATAGTGCAGGGAAAAATACTAATTTTTAATTTTTGTTCAGGGGGGATTTGATGGTACTTGGTGCCTTAAGTCTGATGAAAGCAGAATGTACCTATAGAACCCCTTAATTTCTGCCCCAGTGTAAGTTGTCATGCCACCAAGTTTTAGCAAAATAATCTAAGGGCAGAGAAAATGGGATATGCCGCTGCATATCGCTTCTGGGACCAGAGCTGCCCACTGTGACTTTAATCCCACCAGGCTGAAAATTCACCCATCCATGTTCTACTTAAATCTCTTTCCCACTGAGTCTTTCCCTCAAGCCACCTTTGGCATCCCAGAGTTCTTCTTGGTTTCTTTTTATTTCTGTAGTGTTAGCTTGTGTTCTCTGTGCGTTGTCTCTTGTGTTATTGAAACATTGCAGTGACTTCACACAAAGTAGCCAGCTCACACTTTTCCTTTTTGTCCACTGAAACATAAATGGTGTTTCCAGGGAAAGTCTACCAGCCCAAAGACATGGTGCTGGCATTCCTTCTCTTCTCCTCTTTTTTTCCCAAGAGTGCTGGTAGTAAGAAAAAAGATAGACACAGCCATGTTAAAAAAGACAAGAAAGAGTACAAGTGGGAAATGACATGATCTGGATTTTCAGAAATTCTAGAGGGGGTGCTGCAGTCGCTTTGCAAATCTCAGTGGCAAGAAAGATAGCCCAATTTTCCCTTGTCAATTATTAAAAAAAACAACCCTCAAATCTGCATACCTACAGCCTTATTATTATTATTGGTTTTTGCACATTCAATTCAGTGTTTACTTCTGGCAATTTCCTGGACTAATTCCTGCAATTTTCCTGGCAAGTTTTTAGAAATAGTTTGCCATTGCCTTCTTCCTAGGGCTGAAAGTGAGTGACTGGCCCAACGTCAAGGCTTTGTGCTTAAGGCAGGACTAGAACTGGACTTCCGTTTCTGGCCTGGTGCTGTAAACACTATGCCAAACTTTCTTCCTCCTTATTACCACATTATAAATGTGCTGCTATGGCATTTTATAAAATAGAAAATAACGGGGGCTGCACTGAGAAGAGGACTCCTTAAAATCTGACCAGGAATAGTGGGAAGAAAAGAGAAAAAAGAAACAACAGAGGTACACAGGAAAACAGAATATGTTTATTTCAGAATGAGAGAGAGAGTTCTAGTAAAGCAGTGGAGATAGTGGAGTTATGTATCTTCGTAAAAAAAAAAAAGAAAAATTGAAAGAACCATTTAAAAGATATTAAAAGGTAACATTATATAGATGTTCTGCAGGCAATTTCAGGCACAAGGGGCAGTAAGTCGCTGGGCCTCAGATGAAGTAGTAGAAGACCTGCATAGAAATGAGAGCAGGCGACGTGGAAGAAGGGAAGTCCACATGAAAAATGCTCAGGCAGTGGGAGCAGAGAGATAAGGGAAAACAAGAATGCAGACAAGAACCAGGTGTCAAAAAGCAATCCGTATTACCTCTGCCACCTAGATTTGTGCTTTTATAATCTGCTTCATGATTTGAAGACAACCGTCTTGGTTATGTGATCCCCCCCCCCTTAAGATCAGCTACTCACTGAATGAAATTGGGGTTATGTATTTTTGCCTCAGACGAAGCCTGGCACCATTTCCTGAAAGAGACTCACAACCTCAGCTGGAATAGATCAGATAAACCTAGAACATCTATAGGTTTCTCCAAAGCTTACTTAAGCATTTTGTTTTTTTCACTCTGACTTTTGCATCTGTTATATTCCAAACATTCAGAACTAGTGGGATGGTGCCTCACGACCCTCTTTCAGCCTCCATTGAATATGCAGAAAACTTGAAGCTTTCTAAGACTCCCATTGCTGGGAAGGAGACTGAATCCATGATCTATAAAGGAAGGCCATTTACATGCAGGTGAATATGGATGACCTTCAGGAACTTTGCCATTTGTCTCTCCTTTTATCAATGGAAAGGGGAAGCTTAATCAGAATTGTCAGCTATATATATCTTGAGGGAAGAGTTTTAAAACTAGCATGGGGGAGGGAAACTATGGCACCTTTACGACCTGTGGACTTCAACTCCCAGAATTCCTGAGCAAGGTAGCTATCTGGTCATTTGGGGTTATTTAAAAGTGCAGCTTTTTTGATGACTTTTGCCAGATGACTTCTATTAGATCAAGTGCCTTGAATTGCATTTCATCCTGTCAGACCTTTTGGCTAAATTATTAGTTTGTTGCACCCTCTCCTCTTCCCTCCTCTAAGTTCATGGTACTTATTTTTCTGGATTCTGTAACTGAAGTACCACCTCTCAAGGACCTCTTCTCTAAAATGGCCTATTTGCCTTCCAGTCAAGGTTTCCTTTCCACCACACCACTGAAACAACTTGTCAGTTCAACAAATTTTCTGGAGCCCTAATCTGCCCATCTCCTGATTCTGACAAAAACTCAAAATTCATACCATGTTTTTGGCAGACCCTGTTTCAACTATTGGATGTGCCATTCCGTCTGTGCTCAGATGGAGAAAGCAAAAAGATAAATATCACCTTATAGTATTTGTTTTGTGTTGACAGGGGGCAATCAACTATTTTAGGTGGCTTCATCCTACTGCACAAGGAAGATTTTTATCTAGTACTGTGATGAGTAACTGGGAAACTTCTGTCAAGTTCAAGGCAGGGAATCTGACACCTCCAAATGGTACTGCCAAATTTTTAATGTGACAGAAAGGAGAAATAGTTAATTTCCTGATTAAAATTCATGATTGGAAAGCAGCTATATTAACTGTGTTTAATATATTTAGTTACTGTACATGAACATTTAAATCAGATTTACATTTTGTTTGGTCTACTGCTTTTATTGTACAACTATTCGCATACCACTCAAAGGTAAAGTGCAACTTTGGATCTGGAAAAAATTAAACCTCTGTGCTATGATATAGGGAAGAATTTCACCCAGTATGTTTTCTTTTTCTATTCTACAAGGCAGAAATGCTTAGACATCAAGCACAAATAAAGCTGAAGCCCATTAAATCCAGAGGACACTAAGTTGGTTGAGACTCATTGCTATCTGACTTCAGGCCTGGTTTTGATCTGAAACAGCTTTGGTCCCATTTAGGGATTTATTTTAATGCTAAATCTTATGAACAATGTATCAAGCATGACTCATTTCATTTTTAGTTTTGGCCCACATTATACTTGTGGAATGGCTCTAGATTGGAAGATAAAGGTAATGTTTTGCATTGTCACCATTCCTCACTCCAGGATTAGTTCCAGGAAGGTTATTTTGTATGAAACCAATGGGTCAGAATAGGAAATTTGGGATGAAACAATAATTATAAAATTATATTCATATTTACACTCATATACATGCACACGCACACACACAAAGAATACATCTTATGCCAAAGCATTATGAAGTAGTTGCATCCCATTAATCACTGATAGTCTTCTTTCTCTCTTTTCCAATGAAATTTGGTGAAACTGTGATGGTACAGGTAGTTCTCAATCTACGACCACAGTTGAGCACAAAATTTATGTTGCTAAGTAAGAAATTTGTTGAGTGAATTTTGCCCCATTTTACGACTTGCCACATTTGTTACGTGAATGACTGCAGTTGTTAAATTAATAACACAGTTGTTAAGTGAATCTGGTTTCCCCATTGACTTTGCTTGTCAGAATGGTTTAGGAGGTTGTACAAAGCTAGCCACTGCAATTTATAAACCAGTTTAACATTTCATGTGTGTGAATCCAGGCAATAGTGGTCAATTTTCAGGGCTGTCAAACTCCTGGCTCGTGAGTCGGATGTTTCATGCGCTGGCCACTCCCACACCCAGTTTAGTAAAGGGGGGAGGAGTCCCAATACATCATGTGATGCCACCGTGACCTGAGTTTGACACCTCTGGTTTAGTAAACTATGACTATACAAATCATGACACAATTCTTTGAGTGAATTTAGTCTGTTGTCATTGAACCTGATCCATGGTGTTAAGCTTTGATATATAAAAAGTTAAGACCGAATATTATTCTGCTCATGCATTGAAATCTCTTGGGAGTCACTTTTGCTGATAAGGTAATCAAACAGAACTTCTGGACTCATATGGCACCCTCTGAATAATGGCATGCCTGCTGTGGGATGTGCAATATATTTCTCCTGGAGATTAGATTGTATCTGCATCAGCTAGCTTTTGCCATTAGGTGAAGGTGAAGCTTTTCTGTCAGTCCCTTGATTAAGAATTGGCCTTTTTGCATTAATATAAAACATGATTGTGAATTTTATTGGTGTTTAAAAATATTGTACATACTATGATTGTCCTGGGATTTCATGCTATAGGGAGACATATAAGAAATGACTCAAATAAATATGTAATTTATTTAGGTCCAGTAGGTTTTTTTTCTCAGTTGTCAGACAGGAAAACAATGCTAACCAATCATTAAATGGTTCTTGCATCCTCTTTGAAGCTGCTCCCCCAAGAGCAACTGAGGTCTCTTCTTTCTCCACAGTTATTTTTTCCGGCTTTCCAAGTGCTTCAATGCTAGTGGCTAAGATAAACATACTGTGGTTTCTGTGCACTTCCAGAGTAATGAGTGAACAAAAGATCAGGATGGAGAAGGACTTAAGTCCTTGCACATGAATAACTAGAACAAGAGCTTCAAAGGAAGGCATTAATTGTCTTTGGGAGAATGGAAGGGTGACATTCCTGTTATTGTCACAGCTTCCTTTTTATTCTTGTATTTATTTTGGTCTCTCCTCCAAAGGGTTTGGACCCCTTCCATAGGCTGCACTCTGGAGTAAGGGATATGGTAATAGGCTTTTCCAGTAACTTTTCCCATATCTTATTACCCTTCCCGTTCTCCCCAAAAAAGAGAAAGCAAGCTATCTCCAGACCCGAAATCCTATGGTTAATAGGGTACCCGCACAATATCACTATGGGTTATGTTGCAGTTTAGGAAGTTCATCCGTACAGGTACTCCTCGACTTATGATCCCAAAATTTATGTTGCTAAGTGAGACATTTGTTTTGTCCCATTTTACAACCTTTCTTGCCACAGTGAAGTAAATCACTGCAGTTGTTAAGTTAGTAACACGGTTGTTAATTGAATCTGGCTTCCCCATTGACTTTGCTTGTCAAGTCTCAAAAGTTGATCACATGACCCTGTGACATTTCAACCATCATAAATGTGAGTCAGATGTCAAGCATCTGAATTTTGATTATGTGACCATGGGGACGCTGCAACAGTCATGTGAAAAATGGTCATAAGTCACTTTTTTCAGTGCCTTTGTAACTTCGAATTGTCGCTAAATGAATGGTTGTAAGTCAAGGACTATCTGTACTTCTGTAACACTGTAGACTTCTTAACTTGCTAAGTGTGCACATCACACTGAATTAGTTCTTTAAATTTCTGATACTATCTCCTAAAATGATAAATTTTATGACCGACTTTGTGAAGAAAATAATTAAATAGTGATACTACTGTGTTAGGCATATAGTTAGGATTATAAAACAAAAATGGTTTAGTCATTTCTCAAAACTCACTGGAGATTTTCTGTCCACTGCAGGATTGCCAGGTAAGGCTGGAACAAGCTTTGACAAAATTCCTGGTTTCCATGTTTGTTCACAGAAAGAGCCTGGTCAGAACTCCCTTTGGGCTTTTCTCCTTGCTTTGCACATTCAAAACCCATTCTAGGTTTTGCTTCCTTCTTCTCAACATGTTACCCTTTCCTTAAAACTTGCTGGAAATTTACTCTTTTCCCTTAGCGAAGCATCTGCCAGATCCCTCAGGCAAAGTAGCTCAGTCTTAGCATGTCTTGTTGCAGTTTCTCTGGTTCCTCCTTAAAGCGTGATGCCCAAAAGTTGAAATGAAGTCAGCTTCTTTTTCCAACCAGTTTGCAGCTGAAAGCAGTGACAGATGTGTGAAGAATGTTTTGGCAAAACGCCAGACTTCGTGGCCCTGGAAAGTCTCTTTTCCTTTCACCCTTGGCCCTATTTCCCCTCTTTATTCCATGAGTCTCCTGTTGTCATCTATCTAACAATTTCAATCATAGATACAGTGATCTAAATTTGCTCCTCTTTAAGTTTGCAGAAGTTCCTTTAATCCCTGCTTGTAGCTGCCTGGGCAATTTTCCCCAAGAGACTTGCGAGTCTTAATTGAAAAAGAAAAAAAAGTGCACCCTTAAGAAAAGGCACTTTTCCTGAGGAAGCTGAAGATTGGCTTGTACCACGAGAGGAAGCCAAGTTGCTCCCTTCAACGTGCAGTCTACCTGTCTCCTACCTAGCAACATGCTGCAGACTTGTACATTTTCACCACCAGTTTTCTTAAATGGTTGCTGTGTTGGCTGGTTATAAAAGTATCCTGAGGTATTTGTTTTTCACTTTCCTGCAAGTCATTTTGCTAACCAAGTGGTGTTCTCAGTCTAGGCCAGGAAATCTCCCTCTCCCACTAAATACAAGAGGTAGAAGATCTTAGGTTTGCTGGCTACTTAAAAGACAAAATGGCTCATCCTGCAGTGACAGCCAAGATTGTCATCCTCCCACCTCCCTCACCTCGCTTAGGCAGTCCTTTTGTTTTAACATGAAACTATCCATCTCGTGATAAGGCAATACTAAAGGAAAGTTGGCTGTTGCTTTTCTGCTAACTGTGGAGTTGTCAGAAATATAAAAAGTTATTATTTCTTAAAACTCTCACAAAAGAATTCCACATAATCTCGTCAACCAAGTCCAGACAGTATTTTCTCATCTCTCTATTTGAATCAAACAAATGTTCCATAGTTATTCAGTTTTGGGGAAATATTAGACAACCCATGATCCCCATTGGGTCACCATTTCTGCGATATTTTGTTACCAGGTTCCTCAACGGCTTTAACAATAATGTACCGGTACTTGAAAAGTTCTTTTAAATTCAGGGAGATATTCAAAGATGTATTTGCCCTGAAAGTAGCCCATGTTGAATTCTATTGCACAGTCAAACATCAGGAGTTGACCACAGGCGGTGTTTTACCTTATGTGATAAAATTATTTATGATAATTATGTTACAATTACTATATAAAATTTATCAAATTTCAATTCCACAGGAGCCATCGGTCATAGCTTTTGAAGACATTCTGTAAGTTACCCTATTTGAAGTGTCTTGATTGAAAAAGTTTTGCCCGACTATGCACCATTTTGCCCAGTTAAACATTACAGACATGACAGTTTTTAATGATATATGGAAATTAATTCATGATGCCAAATCCGGACTGTATATAGCAGATGGGTTAGGACAATGATATCCAACTTCACAGTTGCCTCGAGTGACTGTCAGGTTGCAGCAAAAGTTCCTTTTTTGTTCTGAAAACCGGTGAATTCTTGTTGCAAAGTGGAAGAGGTGAAAAGGAACATCAGGACGTGATAAGAACAGTTTTTTTCATGATGGCTTTAAGAGGTTTGTACGTTTTGGAAAAAGCATGTAGTGAACAGGGGTGATTATGTAGAGAAGTAAATACAGGTAGCAAAAGAGCTCATTTCAAAAATTAGTTTCCTATTCCTTATTAAAACAACCCTAAACTAAAACCATGAAGAGGGAGGTATTTTCATTCAATCCCTGCCTGATTCTGTTTCAGGAGGATCCCGATGTGTCATGAATGGAGATCATTTTTTTCCATGAAAGCATGATTCACAAGAATCTGTTGTTTATTGAATTGCAGTTGGGATAATGTGATGGTATGTGGAAGTGTCCTTGGGAGATAGGAGGAAGCTCTGGTACGCAATTGTATTTCAGGGAGAGCTAAAATGGCTACTTCACCAATGAACATCTTAGCTATGCAATCCCCCAGCATCAACTGATGGCAGTTACCGAGAGTTGTAGCAAATAAAAAATCATTCCAAAGGAATGAAAAAGGAGGGCAGGGGCAGAAATGAGATTATAAAAGCATCTACGCTATGGTGGACAGAAGAGGATCCCTAATAGTGCATTTTGACTGCTATGGAGCATGCAGAATTTCAACAAGTAAATAATTTGATAGGAGAGAATAAACTCCTCCAGAAAGATTGAACAAGTGGTCTGAATAACTTAATTACAGTTAAATAGTGAAGCTTCTCACATAGCTAGGATAACCCAGAAATGGACTGGAGATAACCACTTTCTCTCTGCTCTTAAAAAAACCCCCACAGGTTTACTCTTGGGTACTCCTCTTCCAGGGGATAAAGGATAAAGGTGAACATGAAGAAAACTTACTTAGTACAGGGGTCTCCAATCTTTGTGGCCCGGTGAGGGGGAGGGGAACTGGGCTGCACAAGCAGCAGGCTGGTGTGTACGCATGCATTGCTCAACTTGTGCAAGTGGCAAGCTGCTCTGCACACACATGTACACCAGCTTGATTTGTGCAAGTTGAGCTGCGCACACGTGTATGCGCCAGCCCACCACTTGTGCAACCCGGTTGAGAATAGGCCATGACCCGATAGTGGGCCACAGCCCAGGGGTTGAGGACCCCTGCTCTAGTACATTTATTTTGTTAGTTTGCTAGTACATTTCACTTGCTGTTCAAAAGTAATAGTTCAGGTTGCAATTTCTCATAGATCTATGTTTAGGGATGAGTTACATATTTGTAGAGGAACAGAATAATTTGATTTGGATTTAGTGGTATATATTTAAAGCCCCACCCACAAATAGGAAAATTATTAAAGCATTATGAGTTACGCATTCATCAAATTTACTAATCCAATATGCTGCAGGGAACGCTCACAGAATAGGTAATGAATTTTTGTGTGATATCTATGACCTGAACATTATGCTTTATTATAAGAATGGACAGTGTGTGGCCTGCTGGATAGTACTGGACCATAGAACTCTCATCCATTTTTATAACTCACCTTGCCAACTAAGATGATGGGAGTTGGAGTTCAACATCTGGAGAATCATATTGCTCATCTTTATCATATAGCTTGCTTGACATAAACCTAAGCGTTCACAGCTACCGCCTCCTCCCCCTGAAACTACTGATCCATGATTGTTTAGAGGTGTCATCCAAATGCAGGATACTGACTACATCAGACATTCCGGTTACAGGTGCCACAACTTGTTTTCAGGCAAGCTTAATTCTGAACAAACTTTGAACAGATGACTTGCCTGGAGTGAGAGAAAACCAGTTGTCACAAGTAAGTGCATTTGCACTCAGCCTCATAATGTAGGATGGCATGTATATTGGTTTTATGTAATTCTGCTCCCACAGGGAGACAGTGTCTAGTAAACCAGTGCGTAATAGCAGCATTCTAATGGGGGGGAAAACTCATGCAAAACTCCCATTGTAATAAATTAGAGATGCTCACACTAGTTGATATTTGTGAGAATGTCTATTTCCCATTCAGACACCCCAGCAGGGCCTTCACAGAAAATATTCTTTTAATTAAATTGCTATTTTATGTGATAGGTCAAGTGGTTTCTGACCACAGAAGATAGGAAGTGTGCTTGTACCGAGTCAGAGACCATTGGTCCATCTAACTCAGCCTTGCTGACATATGGTAGTGGCTTTCCAGGTTTTCAATCAGAATCATCAAGTCAGAAATGCTATGGGTCGAACCGAGATTTTTCTCCATGCATAGTGTGATCTGCATCACAGAACTATGGCCATAAATCAAGCTGAATCTATTTCCCATCCCCAGATGGAGACCAGAATGCAAGATCCTGATTTTATAATAATATATATAATCTTCTCTTTAACAGGAGCATATTAACATCCGCAGACATTGTCAGAATATTTATCATTAGAATAACAATAATTAATAATAACAATAATAATAATAAAAAATGGTAGGAGAGAAAGAGTGAGGCAAGTCTATAGTACACAGTCCTGTGAGGACAGCGTAGCCTTTTGGAGACTCCACTGCCACATCGTTCAAGTGCCCCCTTCTATATTTACACACTTGCCTGGCGTCCACACCCCCAGCTAAGCTGGAGGGAAAACAGTGCATTGAACACAAACCCATCGACCCTCCCCTC
>JANHFK010002506.1:786027-798391 GCA_036250565.1 Sibynophis collaris | reverse complement strand
ACCTGGGAAATGAGAGGCCTGCATCTGTCTCTACCGTGTTTCCCCGAAAATAAGACAGGGTCTTAGTTTGTTTTGATTCCCGAAATAAGCACTTGGCTTTATTTTTAGGGAGGTCTTATTATTTTGAGGTGCAGGAGGTGAAGAGCATGGTCACCTCACGGCTGCTGCTGCTGACACAGCCGCTTGTCAGCTGTTCGCCCCTGAGGCTGTCAATTAGACCAACTTGATTCCTCTGAATGTACATCATATAGTTGTATTCTTCTCAGATTTTTTTCAACCTACCTAAATCCCTACTATCCAGAAGGCATGATCATCACAAGTTCTCTTATTACAGGTAGTCTTCACTTAAGGACCATTTGTTTAGTTACCGTTCAAAGTTACAACACACTGAACAAAAGGTAGTTATCCTTCAACGCCTCTCACCTCACTTATCTCTCCAACATTTCTGTCCTTTTGGTCACCGTGCACCCCACTGCTTACCCTGATACTCCCTGCTGCCCCAATCTACTTTCACCATCTTCTATATCTTTTGAAGAGTTACAATCAGCTGAGGCAGCTGCTGACCCTCTCCGATGCCTGTGTGAGGCATTGCAAAAGGCCAGCAGCCACCTTGGCTGAAATCAGATGGGGGCTGCAGGGGTAGATGGCAGTGCTGGAGGATGGCCAAATGAGCAGAGATAGAGGGTAGATAGGCAGATGGGGGGAGTTGGAGGGCGGCCACAGCAGGGTGGTGGAGCCTTGCCTGCCGAAGAGAACTCCCTGGGCCAAGCCAGGGAGAAGGCAGAGGATGAAGGTGGCGCTTCATGCAAGGCAGAAGTGTGAAGTCCTTGCCTAACAATCATAAGGATTACCGCTACTAAGCAGGGTAGTCGCATGTTTCACTTAATGACCACTTTTTCTAGTCCTGGAAATTCTGGTCCCAATTAGGGTTATTAAATGAGCAAGCTTACTACAAATATCTGGTGTAGCAAATCCATGCACAATTGCAAAAGAAAACCACACTTTCTATAGGTACTATTCTTGAGAGTCCAGCTTCTCTCCCTCTGCCCATGCCCATAGCCAGCCTGATTAATCACAGGCTCTGATCTCCTGGGACTTACCGCCTCCTGCAACAGCTGCTCTTGGGAATAGATTCTCTGCCTATTCCCTCGTTCTCCCTCAATGACAATGCTGTAGCTGTGGAACAAATAAGCGATAAGCATTTACACAGGTGATGATCTGAAGGGATAGAGGAGAAGCTAGGTTGGTTAATTTTAATAGTTATTTTACAAGAAGCTCAATTCTTGGTTGGCAAGAGTCCTCCCTTTTGAGTTAGCACAGTACTTCTGACTATTTAGTTCCCAGATCAGTAAGTGTTAGTTTGTAAGTATTTAAAATTTAAGAAAAAAGAAATGTTACACCACTCTACTCTCCAGATGTGCTGACTTGTAACTCCCACTTCCCAACCCTATGACTAAGAGCACTAAATAGTGCTAACACACTATTTCATCTATATTTTACTCATGCTCTTTACCCTGAGTTTCACAGAATTCAGTAAGATTTACTTACAGATAGCACACACCCCACCAGAGAATTGTGTTGGAATACTTCCCAGGAATCATACTTTAGATCCAGCAAAATGCTTTTGACTTCCATGCATGCTAGAGTTTCTTTTTTATGAAGAAAGGCAATCGTTTGCCCAAGATCACACAAGAAACTCATAAGGAGGAGGAATCAGGATGTAAGTCTTTCTAGACTCAGTCCTTGGAACCAGATAGGATCTTGAACTAATGTATTTTTCATTCTGATTAATGGAAAGAGGAGGAAGAAGACCCAGGATTTGATTTGGAAGAGGATAGGGTAGAAATCACCAATTAACTCTATTTGCAGATGAGGAACCAGAATGATTAATATTGCAGTAGGTGCCTTTGGGTTAATTATTGTAAGAAGCAAGTACCTGGGTTTCTTGTAATCAGTTACTGCAATTATCTATAAGCATTATAGAGATGTGGGATAATAAGGGATAGAAGGGAAGGTCCTGGAATGCAAAAAAAGGAAAGGCCTACAATTCTAAGTGATGGATGCATTATACAGTATCAACAGCAATGGAACCTATTGATCTTGAAAAATCTCACTACGGTATCCTTTGTCTACATCTATGCTTAGGAATCAGGTCCTTACATGTCAGGTGGCTGCAGACTCTTCACATTGCCGGCGTAGAGCAGACTGTCTTCTTTGGGGATAAGCACACGCAATCCATCCTGAAGATCTTCTTTGAGGATGGTACAAGACTGGGCTGCAACCATAAGACAAAGCATGAATCGACGGTTAATTATCTTCCTCATGTGTTTATATTTGGAAACTTCAGAGATCAAAGCTTGAAGAATTCAAGCCTGAAGTATGGACCACACTACACCGTCCAGCTTTAATCTGCACAACTCCACCTCAATTTTCTGAGCTACCCTTATCTTGCTTCAGAGTTCAATTTAGGGGCTTTACAATCCCACCATATTCCATCTCTAACGCTTCTTCTCATCATCCTTGTTTATTTTTGTTCTTGACTACAGCATTAAATGGCTAATAGTAGTTCTCTCACCTGTACTATACTAGGCCTTGTTAACTGCTTCACCCAAGGGTACTCTTTGGTCATGGTGTGTGTGGAGACTTACCAGAGATCATATCTTCCTCTGTACCAGTGGAGGGCATCTCCTCCTCTTCAGAGAAGCTGCTATTGTCATCAAACTCAAAATGGTCCTCAATGGCAAAACTCTCCATCAGCCGACTGATTGCCCGGCCTTTGCACTGCACAGCAAAGCAAAATATATGTCCTTGTTTTACAAAGGCAGGCCTCTTATGCACAAGACTAATGTTAAACTGGCTAGGCCAGCAATGGATTAAACAAAAGTTTCTCCTAGCCTCAATTCGTTCTTAGCCCATAGCATCACTCTAGCCTTTGACTGAAGGGCTTAGCTTGGAATAAAAGGGGCAGGATGCTATGACCATAGACTCTGCAGGGCCCTGCCCACATGCATATTCTAACCTGAAAACTTCTACAAGTGGGCTATTATTTTACACACCCACACACCACACAGTAACCCACTGATAGAAGTTTTCAGATAAGAGAATTGAAATCTCATGAGATTTCAGGGATGAAATTGCTAAAATTTCACAGACTATCTTAATACTATTCTTCAATTTAAAAAAAAAATGGTTTGCAACAGTGCCAATACACAATGATGCCTGAAAAATGTCCTGAGGAAGAGAGACCATCTGTTGGCCTCTTTTATTCTGGGTAAGAATAAAAGGTCAGCTGCATCTGACCTATCCAAGACCTGCACTACAATAGGTATTTCACATTTCCTACCTGCTTGCTGACCACCTTGTTCTTAACCTTAGACAGCTTCTTGCCCTTGCTGAGGATGGCCTTGGCATTGCGAGGAGAGAGGGTCAGTGCTCCATTTTTTCTCTGCCCAAAGAAAATAAAGATAAAATAATCAAATACAACATGCAGCGGACAGATATTTACCATACTACAATGTAGCTAAGTTGACAGTTACAACTGCATAAAAAGTCCCTTCCCTCTTTCTTAGTGGCCCTTTATGGTATCAGTTAAGTTCAGCCCAAAGACGGTTGTGTTGAGGAAGGTCTGCTGCTACCTGCATACCCCCTTGACTCCCAAAACCGATCATCACAATCCTTCCTTCACTGAGGACTATATCCAGCCCCTTTTTCTGCCCCAGCTTACTCTGAGGGCCGACTGCAGGACTTTGCTCTTGCGGGTGGCTTTCTTGAGGCGTTCACTACTGAGTTTTCCTGCATCGTCACGATTTGCAAACGAGCGGGCCTGGCTGCTGGAGAAGAGCCCCTCGGCGGCGCTTGATGTTCCAGGTCCACAGTGAAACTCCTTGGCCTTACTCTTTAGTTTTTTCTTGCTAGAATTCTCACAGGATCCCGTTCGGCATACCGGCACCTTTTCCAGCCTCCCTAAACCTGGCTTCACT
Organism: Sibynophis collaris; assembly: GCA_036250565.1. Lineage (NCBI taxonomy): Eukaryota > Metazoa > Chordata > Lepidosauria > Squamata > Sibynophiidae > Sibynophis > Sibynophis collaris. Next base: position 794,411 of record JANHFK010002506.1, on the reverse strand, counting down.
GGACGCCTCTTTATTTTCACTTGGCCTTCAGGACTGGGGATTCGACAGGGCCCTAGGTAGATCCAGAGATTATAGCAATGAAAAAATTGGCAAAGCATAACAGAAAAAAAGTGCCTCAGTGCTTCATTTTGCTTACGCAGACTGCACTTCAGGCAAGTGTAATGTTATTAGCCTGAGAGTCTTATCAATTAGCAATTTGTGAGACTAGCCAATAGTATCATTTCTTTTCTCTTTTTTTTAACGAATTGTGGCTCAGCATGTAATAGCAGAATCTGGCTTTTATAGACCCCAAATGCCCCTTTAACTGAAAGAGAAGATGCAGTGTAACTTGGAAACAGTTGGTTCCAGGAAGACCTTTCACTGCCATCTTACATCCACCCTCAAGTATAAATCAAACAAAATTATACGATAGTAAGTGGAAGGGCTGGATATAATTTCAGCCATTTCTTCATGACGGCCCTTCCCCTTCGTCAACTTGGATAGATTCAGCAATTCACCAAAAAGAGCTTCATTTCAATTCATTTCATTACCTAGCAAGCCTTGCCTCTCCTTTTTCTTCTTTGCTTTCTGATTTGCCTCCATTTTCACCACGGAGGAAGGAGAAGGGCCAATTACAGGAGGGTTCACCGTTACGTGCATGGGGGAGCTGTTGTCACTCGTCAAGTTATCATCCCCGCCGCCGCCACCATCGTCACTTTCATAGTCCCGGTGGTGATTGTCATCTGTAAATGAGGAGGAGAGTCAAGACAAATTGAGGCAAGAGGGGAAAAAGGGGGCCACTTCAAGATGAGAAGAGGATTCTGATACTTAGCTTCATCATTCCAACATCATAGACTACTTATTTCGACCATCAAAGTAAAACCAAGGCCATCACTGCATTGTTTCTAAGGTTAATATCTTAACAGAGATATCGAAAGGATCAATCTCTGCTGGTAGTGTGACTCTCATATCAATGCCCCACTTAGGACTCACTGGCTTTGGTTATTGCTGCAAGGCCTGGCGTGTAAGGGTTTGGTAAAGTTGTATTGGTATGATGAGTAAAATAGCAGAGTAAAGGTTATTAAAAAAAAACCCGGCCAACAATCCAAGAACTCTGAATATGTTTTGGCCAAGCTATTCCCTCCTCCGACGTCAGCCTCCCAATAAGGCCTATAAACCCCCCCCCCGTCCAATCCTGGCTTCTATATCCTGATTCTTGCCCCTTTGACAATGAGTCTTTGTTCTTTCGGCTTTGGGGGAGTGGAAGCAGGATTTCTGTCTCAGCATTGCTTTCCTGATAAGATGCCCCAGGAGCTTCAGGGGAAGCCATAAGCCTTCAGTCAAATGAGAGCGGACATTGGCCCCACTAGAGGACATCATGTGCAGCTATTTTTAAATTTCAGAGCTTCCTCTGCTTGCCAGCAGGAAATATACTATGTGGCAAGCTCCTCACCAGAGCTGAAGATAAGAGCTTTGTAGAAGGGTGGATTCGCCTGGGAATGGGCCTGGGAGAAGCTAATTGTACTTGCACTTCCTCAGTGGCACGGTGGAGAGATGAATACCTGGGAGGCCTGTTAACTGGCCTGGAGCTCAGAAAATATTCATTGGACACTAATCCCCTTTTTGCTATGCAGGTAAACATCACTTGTCCCAAGGCCCGAGTCCTCTTTTAGCAGCAATAGACAGAACATGCTCACAACTGCAGGGTTGTGAATAGCATTCTCTTGTTTCCCATTATCAACTTTCCTTCCCAGGTGCCAAATGATCCTTCCCTTCAATCTGAATGTCCCAAAGGTGCTTTTCCAAAAGGCAGCTGGACTTTCTTGGTTTTTTCCTCCTTCCCTTTTCACCCAAGAAGCTTCTTTTGTTCAAGAAGCTTCTTTTTATTGGATGAGAAGCGACATGTTTTCAAGGAAAAAGAAACAAGAAAGCCCGGTTGCCTTTTGGAAGAGCACCTTTGAGTCAACCATGACTTGGATGATTGAGAATCTCCCTAGACCTTCAGTCTGAATCTGTACCTGCTTCAGCATTTCCTGGGCTAGGCTTGGCCTCCAAGGGAGTGAGATCCTGCTGTGGGTATTTGGGAGATGCTGCTTTGGAGCTCTTGGTTCGAGAAAGTTTCTTCTGGATACGGGTGCAAGGGATAGGCTCTTTCCGTCGGAAGGGACCAATGCTCGTGGGCAAGACTTTGCTTTTGACTTTCTGCTTGAGATGAGAGGCCTTGTGTACTACTGTGGAAGCCAACTTGCTTTGCGAACTGCTCTTTTTGCAACGAACCTTCTCCTGCAAAAAAAAAGGTAGAAAAGACACAGTTATACTTATTGCCTGTTGTTTCCTTCTTGCTCAGGAGGGAAATCTATATTTGAACTGGGAACTTGGAAAGGTTTGAAAAATCTTATCTGACTCTCTGACCACTAACGGTGAGGATACTGGATACTATCTATATTCTATAACTAATAGATAAAAATGGACACATAATGCAAAAAACACAAAAGTAGAAATGGCTAACTAGTAGATATAATGGATATTACCTATAACTGAATCTTTTTTAATGCTGTCTCAATGAGATTCTGAACCCTTATGGTCTTTATTTGCATGCACCTAGTTTCTACTTTGTATGCTAACAAATAATGTTAATTTTTTTTTTCTTTTTAAGGCAATAAAATACTTTAAAACAATGACCAATGCTCCCTGAGCCTCCTGAGAAACTTTAGTTATTTGAGTTATTTTTATACTTGTATTTTATAGTTTTTATACTTGCATTTAATAGTTGAGCCATGCAAATTCTGAAGCAAGGTAAATAAGCATAACTCATACTACTAAACAGCAGGGGAGAGGTGTGCCATAAAATGTACGATGTAAAAGATGTGAATATTCCTCTCACATCTACCAAAAGAGCATCTGCCCATCCAGCTTGGTTCATCTTAGGACCCTAAATCCTCATAGCTGATGTGAATAGCACATTGGTTTTAAAACCATGGAAAGAATACAGCCGTCTTGGTTTTCTAAAGGCAACAAGTTATTTCTTCTTCAAATGCAATGTAGACAGAAATATAAAGATATTAAGGGATACTCACCTGGGAACTTTTGAGGCCACTGTAAGTTGTTTCTGATATTTTCCGTTTTTTCTTCTTGGGCTCCCCTTCGGCCCTCAGCTCTGTACACAGTAGAGATAAGGTGGTTTTCACAGACCTGTGAATGGAAAAGAATACATAAGTTGGAGAAAGAAAATTCATTTTAGATGAGCCCCTGAGAAGCATACAGGCCCAGGATCTACGCATTTTTTGATAGAAACAGCCTCCAACAAACATACAGCATACCTATAAAAAGACCTAGCCTCTTTTAGTTCCATTTATTTAAACTTGTATATTTTAGGCTGCTACATCACTATTTACAGCCAACCATGGCAATCTGATAGATATGTTATGGGTATACATTAGATATGTACTCACACATATTCTGGACCCAAGTCTCATTGTTGTGGGGATCAGTATCCATGATTATTATTATGGTGATCTTTTACCTCCAACTAGATATATTTCGCCTTGTCTATGCATAGACTGATCATTCCTGAGATATCACTTCACATAAAGAAACACTAACCTCCCTGACTATCAACATCCAAAGTCTAATGTTCATACAGTGAAGAACAATAAAGCAGATCCAGACTACAAAATACAAATCCCCCAAAAGTGGGATGATATGTTTTCAGCATAACAGTACAGTATGCATAAACACTTCCTATATGCTATAAATCATGACTTTATTTTGTAACCAATCCATTCTCTCTGTCTACTCGTATGGACTTTACAAATGGCTCAAATAATGCCTCTTCTTCAGAAATAAATAAATGTATCTGTTTGACTTGCCCTTTTTTTTCCATTTACAGTTAGACCTTGGAAAATGTTACCATGTTTGACTCCTCCATTCTTCATTTACTGGCTTAGCTCACAGTGAGGAGTATTGTAGGTTCTGAATGAAGAAAGAGGAGTCAAACATGACAGCACTTTCCAGGCCTAATTGTAAAAATTGAGACAATAGCAATTAAACATGCGCATGGATTTATTTCCGAAGTCGGGTATTTGAAGCAAATTAGAAACCTGGGTAGTTTCTAAAAGTTCAGCAAAGAAAGACGTTATATTTTAGAAGATAATGAAACAATTAATAATCTGAAGGAAGGAAGTTATGGTTATTGTTGGTGTGAAAGCATACTACTCCATCTTATTTAAGAATTGGATAATGGAACTGCTTTACTATTCTTCATTGTAAAGTGTAATTTGTATAGTCACAAATACCCTTTGTAATAATTGTTTACATCTCCTTTGCATTGTCACTCTATATGATTGTGATTTTTGTTGTTGTGAGAATACAAGGTATAAAAAGCTCAAGAAATATATTCCCGCCATTGTCTGACTGTACACTAAACACTAAGCTTTTGGTGAGCGCTAGACACTCTTAAGATTTGGAATCCAAGTGTACTGTTACAGAAAAATGAAAAAATATTTCCGTAAATATTACCAAATACTATATGAGCTATAACGTGGCCTAATATTTCCCTCCTCTTGGTAACTGAGATGTAGCTTGGGCCCAAGGGCGCCTGAATGTCCTAGATCTGAATCTAGACTTTCTCTCTTTAGACCAGAACACTGCATAGGACAACATTTTGGAGGACATTTACCATGGATGTCACCCTACATTCAGTTTTCCAGTGATGATGACATTCTCTAGGTCAGGGGTGGGGAATAAATGCCCCTCTATGACTTGTGGATTTCAACTCTCAGAATTCCTGAACCAGCATGGAGAGTTGAAATCCACAAGTCATAGAGGGGCCATAGTTTGCCACCTCTGCTTTAGTTAAACTGTCAGAGGAAATATGCTACATAAAAATCACTTTTGTAGGTAATAATATTTCTGGCCAAACTGCCCATCTAGGCATCCTGCTCACCTCCCACTTACTTTCTGGATGCCTCCTCTAGCTGCTTCTCACATATCCTTAAATCTTTCACATACATCAACAGCCCATATATTTTTGGTCAGAAGGACACATTTGGCTTTTAACAAGTTTACATGACCACCCCAAATTATGTTGACATGTATTATGCCTTGCATAACACGTACTGTAAAATGAAACTTGGAAGTTGCCTGATAAGAACCAGCCTGAGAGAAGTTATTGCCTAAGGCAAAAGTTAACAGGATAAGCCAGACACATTCCATCTGCACAGACCGACTGGACTAGTACATACTGAACTGGTATTTTCCATCACACCTGAAGTTCCAGGTCAATTTAAAAGTTCAAGTCAGGTGATGATGTGTTCTGCTCCATGCCTGCAGAGAGCTTAGAGGAAGCGGCTGGGGGCCCACCAATATTTGTGGCCTGTGATAGTTGCTTAACTCTGCTAACAACAGGGCAAACTCTGGCCTTGATCCTCAGGAACTGAGAGTTTCTTTGTTGTAAGCAATGGGAACACGGCTTACTGCAACAATATTCCCTTAAGGTTGCATGTAGAACAGTATATGAAGGGAATGGGTTGGCAGGTGTAACTTTTTATGGCCTGGTGCCTTTCCCTTGATGCCGCTGTCTTAAGGCTTGGTATTCACAAAGGTTCTTACTTCTTCTGACTTTCAAACACAGAACTCGACCCCTCTTCCTCCCATCTCTCAGGAGCAAGAGGGCACAGCAGGAATGCGCTGCCAAAACATCTGGCTTCTATTGAATTTTACTGCTTCCTCAGGAAGCAGCTTGGATGAAGATGGATTTGTGATAGCCGTGAAAAAAAAAAAAAAAGGAGAACAAATTTCTCCCCACACATATAAGAATAGCCAGGGTTACTAAAACACGTATGCACAGGCGCACATTTACTCCTTTGCTTGATAAAAGACTCCACATGAAGCCGCTGGCCCATTTGTTTTGCAGAAAATTGGGACATAAAAATTAGAGAAGGCATTTAAAAAAATCAAAAACAAACCAGCAGAAAAAGCAGAAAAAGTTGCCCGTTGCTCTATCCCAACCCTTTCTCAAGTACAAATAGATTTCCAGGATTTCCTGTGGCATACGGAGACTCAAAACTAAACTGGACCACTGCTCTGCAATGGTAGACCCTCACCAAAATGACCCGTAGATTAAGCTATCTGTTGAGAAGGAACAGAAAGCATGTCCTCTTTATAGAGGCATATGCAGACTCACACGGAGAAGAGGTTTCTAGTGGGACAGGCACAGAGTGGTGAATTCTCTTGCTTAGAAGAGGCTAAACAGATCACGGAGCATTGAACAAGCCCTCCTTTACATATTTCTCTGTGGGGGAGGAGGAGAATATGGCATAATTATTGTGTATCCCTCCCACATGTCCCGTGGCTGCTCTACGAGAGGGAGGAGACATTCCTAGACCTCTCATGCCTTCCAGCAACTTTCTGGCTGCTGCTTTTGCTGCAACTCATTACTTCCCTAGCTACAGAGGGGGCTTTGGGACAATCACCTCTTTCAGCTGGGCTGGGTCGCATTTTACGTGCAAAGAGATTGCCACAGGAACTGCAGGGCAGCGCTTGCTCAGACCTCTCAAGCCACAACAGCAGAAGTATTGCTGTATTTGGGGGAAGGTGAATTTCCACTGAGGTGGTTTGGAGAGGGGTGGGTTTTAGGTTCGGATACGAATGGTTATTAGTGCTTAGAAGAAGGGAGATTGTAAAAGAAGCATTGGAATGTGTGTGTTGCTTTAGATATGCAGTCTGGTGTTATGGGTTTAAAATTTCCCCTAGTTCCATAGCACTGAAACCCATTAATTGATGAATAAGTAAATGATACTCATCGTGCTATTTACTTCCTTCTCTTTTTCTGAATGCTATCCTTTTTTTTTTTGTTGTTGTTCTCTACAGAAAATGCGGTGGGAAGGATGCGGTGGGAAGGAATTGTAGAGATTTCTGGAAAAATAAGGAGCAGAGTAGGATGCTGAAGGGACGAACGACAGGATAGGCAGTTTCAGCAAAGAGAATTATTACTGTGAGAAACAGTAAGTTATCTCATCTTGACCACTGAAAGCCACGTCTTTTTTCTTAGGTTTATGGTGAACTTCTTTTGCAGATGATCACATGTGATATGAGTAGGAAGTCAGAAAACCGGTAGTTTCTCAGCATATATATATATATTCCATGCCTATGTATACAGAGATAGATAGGATCTCGATTCTGGTTTGGAGCACTGCATTAATGAAATGAAAAATTCTGCACTACAGAATCCAAAGATAGCGACTTACAGAAATCATGCAAATTGACCATGTTTGTGTGATCGTGTGTTGTATAATTTATTCAGGGATATTGTTATTTTACACAGGTTTTCTGGTTTTGCTGGTCATAGAGAAGAGTGCAGAGCTATATAGCATCCTGAAATCCAGTTCCTATAATCACTGCAAATCTTGTTTCAAGGACTCACATGATTTCAAGTCTATCTTTGCAACTTTTAAGTACCAGAAAGTTGTTTGTGTATGTGAAAACTCAAGATACAAAAAGTAAGACTTTGCCCTGCTGTGCTTTTACCGAGTCTCAGCATACTCAAATTTGTGTTCTTATTGGCAGCTGCCGCATAGGCTCCTCATATGTGAAAAGGCCCAACATCCTCATTACTAGTACCTGCCTATGATTCCCGTTCCAAACTCTTTCTCTTTCTTCAGAGTCATTGTGTAGCTGGATCAGACTGGCTTGGTGAGGTGAGATGGGAGTAAGATTAATCCCATCTGGAACATTGAAAGGCAAATGAAGGGATATTTGGGCTTGATACTGAGAGAAAACAACAACAACAACCCTGACAACAACAGCTGATTGTATTAAGTTGCAATCAGTCCAGATAAGAAAGGGGAAGCAAAGCGAGGTAGCTACTCCCAATGACAACAATTACAAGGAATTAATTTGGGACTTATGTGGGCTGAGTCACCTTCTGACATCTACTAAATGACTGACTTGACATTACTTTGGCATTGCTCTCATAGGTGTCCTCCTGGCAGAGTAAATAAGAAGTGAATTAGCACTCTGAAGGCTTTGTCCCAGCTGCCATGGCTGGCTGGTTGCCCATTCTGATCTCCAATCCTCCTCAACCCTAATTGCTCCACTCTAGCACCCAGGCGCCTAAGGAGCAGCCTCTTGTTTGCTCCACCCTGCGAATGCAGCCCAGGATTTGAAGCTGTGTGAGCCCCATCTTCCCAAAGCAGCCTCTATTCATGCTCCTCTCTTGGGCCTTCACCCTCTACCCTCAACCTTTTGGCCTAGTCTTGACCCCGGAGCTGGTGCCAAATTCCAATTTGGCAGCCGTAGCAGGAAAGGAAGGAGGGAATTCCCTGGTTAAGCAGAGGGACAGGGAAGGAACGGAGCACCCCAAGGGCTATGGATGGGACAGAAAAATGGGCTGGTTAGGAACAGCA
>JANHFK010002506.1:726963-739015 GCA_036250565.1 Sibynophis collaris | reverse complement strand
ATTTCATATTAATAAAATGGAAGTTCTCTGATCATTATTTTACAAATGAATTGATCTTTAAAAAAAAAATCATATTAGTGGTCTGCGGGATTTAAAATTACAAATTAGTGGTCCTCAGGATTTAAAATTATGAACTTGGTGGTCCCTGAGATCCAAAAGGTTGGGGACCCCTGTTTTAAAAAATGGTTTCAAGTGCCAGCTTCCTAAATTTGTTGGGATTGCAATCTCAGTACATCTGGAGGAGATTTGGTTAGGGAAGGCAGATATCAGATCAGACTTTCTCTCACCAGGTGTCCTGCTGCATCCAGCAAGGTCATATGTTGCTTGAAGATAGGAGACTGATTCCAATGTACCTAAAAGGGTGCCAAGCTGAGAGGGTCTTAGATTAGGAAAAACCCACATTATTTCCCATTTGTCTATGTTTGCTCAAGTAGATATACAACAATATAGCTGAGGTAGCTGCTTGTGTTTATCAGAAAAGCCAGAGAGATATTCTCAAGAAAAATCCAAACTTGTTCTAAGCCATCTTCCAAGATCTTAATCAAAATATATTCAGAGGCATGAAATTATCTATTTTGTTAAACCTCATTATTGGTTAATTGTGGGAGTATTTGAGTTCTATGGAAAGATCATTGGAGATATTACATGGGTTCTAACTAAGACGTCATGATGTTGCAATACCTCATCAAAACTTTGGTCACCAATATTTATTTACTACATTTCTGTACTATCAATAGCCAAATATTCTTTTCATAAAATATCCAAGCATATAATATCCTGTTTTAAAATGACTTGCAGAAGAAAATCAAAGTGAAATCTATTGTCTTAGGAGAACTTTAAATAGCACAGAAAGCCTTTTTCCCCCCCAAAATGAAAACACAAAAGCCCTAATTGAAAACAAAAACTTCATGATGGTGGTGCCACGCAATCTTTCCAGGGAGTGTATTGTGAAAATGAGGTGCAGCTAGTGAAAATATCCTTTCCATTTGTGAGGGGCCTATCTATACAACATCCTGTAAATAGTTTTTATCACACTAGATTAAAATGCTACATGATGCTGGAATGCAAGGTAGGATTATTAAAATGATTATAACAACATGGCTCTATAACCAGGTAATCCTTGATTTAGGATCACAGTTGGAACCAGAAATTCTGTTGCTAAATAAAAGCAGTTGTTAAAGTGAGTTGTGCCTGATTTTAGGATCTTTTTTTTGCCACTGTTGTTCAGCCAATCACTGCAGTTGCTAAGTGAATCACATCCGTTAAGCAAATCAAGCTTTCCTCCTTTGGCTTGCTTGTCAGAAACCAGCTGGGAAATGGTGATCACATGACTCCAGAATGCTGTAGCTGTCATAATTACATGCCAGTTATCAAGCACCCAAATTTTGATCATATGACCACAGGGATGCTGCAATGGTTGTAAATGCGAGGAACAGTCATCGGTCACTTTTTCAGTGCCATTGTAACTTCAAACAGTCACTGGCTGCAAGTCAAGGACTACCTGTACAAATGATTGTCTTATGTTAGGTTGAAACGTATTTTGCTACCCTGCTCAGTCCTATCTATTCTGACTAATGTTCTTTTCAAGCAGAGATTGTATCCATTCTCTGACTCCTGATCCTTTAAAATGGAAGTGACAGGTTGAAACAGGGACCTTTGGTAGGCAATATATGTACATCTGATCAGAGCTGTAGCCTCTTCCCATATTGGCCAAGACTGGGAACATTTTTCAAATGACAGGCTTAAAATTTTGGGAATAGCCACAAAATGCCAAGCATGACTCCAACGTGGAATAGGATGGAATTGTCTGACCTGTTGTAGTTTAAGAGTGCTACAAGATTTGGGGAAAAGTTTAGGGGTGAAAATGGCTTATCAAGGAAGGAGGAACTTACAAACTGGCTGGCATAATTTACAACCGTGTATCCAAACAGAAACTTTGAAAGACTAATATAAACGTAGCCCATCAGCAAACCACTAAGGTTCACAGAATGACAAACCAATTCCTTTTTAGTAACATGTTGTTAACATTATCCCAAATATTTCCTTGGAACAGAAAAAAATAACTACTCTAAAATCCCACATAAACTACCTACCCATCTTTTATTTCTTCATTTCTTGAATCATTCCAGAACACTTTATCTCTCCCACACACATTAACTACTCCCATCTTCTTGGTCACAGGACACTGCACCCCATTCAACCACTATGTAAACATAACCCCCTTTGTCCATCCACCCCCATCCACAGACTGCTCCCCAGATGCTGCTCATTAGGTTCTCCAATTGCTTGCTTAGCTCCTTCTAGCTTCCCTTTGGTCTTTCTTCTAGCTGCTTTGTGGCTTCCCCAGCCTTATCTATAACATCTCTTGTTTGTTCAATCCCACTTTGACTTGGCCTACAGGTATTCCCAACCCTCTCCAGTTTCTCAGTTCATCCTCCCAGATTCCCTCCATTTTCCTCAACCCTCTAGATCTCTTTCTCCAACCTTCAATGACCCTCATCCATCAACGGGAGAAAAACAAGTGTTCCACCTTCTCATCTTCCTTAAAGTGTATCACGTGGGGGTCCGAAAATGTGTGCGCCCGAAAATGAACTTTCGGTTTGAGCTACTGGACTTCCGGTTTGAGCCAGCTACTCTTCTGGGTTTCTGGCGTGCATGCGCACGCAACCATCAGCTGGCCAGCACGCATGATCACGCATGAAAATGGAAGACCAGTTATTCTAGTTTCCGGCACTCCCACATGCAAAAAGGTCAGCTGATCGTTGAGCGTGCATGCGCACCCAGAAGAGGAACGGGTGATGTCGTGCATGCCAGGTGACATGGCTCTGTGTGCCACTTCAGGCACGCATGTCATAAATTTGCCATCATGGGTATATAATCTCCCATTTGAGGAGGAGGAGGTTGTACTAGAAGCCCTCCAAGATCCCTTCCAACTCGGTTATTTTTCCAGTTGGCTCCTTGGCCCAGCACTTCAGTTGCAACAGAGGGATCAATTCCAAGCTGCCCTCAAGATCTTTCCTGTAAGGACTCTTGTCCCCATGCATGCATCCTCAGAGAGGGACTTGCTTAGCAGCTTCTTTAATTAATGGCCTGCTACAAGTAAGGACCATGTGGAATCTTTATCATGTTGGTGACCCATTGCTGAGACCTTTGGCCTGCTCCTACTCCCAGTCAGGTTCTAGTTACTTCTTCAGATAATACATGGGATGACTCCAGTCCCCTCCCTTGCCAGTTCTCATCTCCAAAGTGAGCTATATCCACTTCAGGAGGGAATAGTTTCTATTAGACATTTGGCTGTCTAGATAGATTTAGACCTCTGAGGATTATTTTGATTTTCACTATAATTACATGGGTCTAACTGGCTGCTGGCCAGCAAGGAGCAGAGGGCTCAGCCAATACCTCTCTTCCTAAAATAAACTCCCAGAAAATCTTTGGGACAGAAGGAAACACAGACACGTTCTCCTGGTGCCGCTCCTAAAATCTCAAACGAAGGCTGCCAAAGACAAAACACCAGCTTGGATAACGTCTCATGATATTTCCTTTCAAATATGCAGTAACTGGAGATCTAATTAACTATTCCGAACTATCCCTACCATTGCTGCAAGATACCAACGTTGCGTTTTCCCCTCAATGTTGCTGAAATCAGGAACTACACCCAATATTAAGCAAGATTTCTGCTTGCTATAAGCTGGACTTCCCCTTGCTCTCTTCTCCCCCAAGGCTGCTGCCAAATTGTGCTGGAAAGTCCCCCAGTCTTTTTCAAGAAAATGGGGGAGGATGCCCAAGTGGTGCAAAGAAATGTGTAAAGTAGAGGAAAACAGCTATAGACCCAATAACGTTTAACCTGCAATAACATATTTTATAGCTGTGACCATTATAGGCATTGCTTCGGGCTTATTCTTGCTGAAATGTTATTTTTCTGTGCATGTTTCTGTGTTTACTAAAGATATTCAAAACTGTTTGCTTTGCTTAGATGCAAAATACACTCTGTGAACCAAGGTCTTTGTAAACTGAAAACAGCCACTGTGTAACATGGCTAGTGACTTGTATTCCCTTGTGCGTTCCCACAATACAGACCAGGAAAGTGATATGGATTTTATAAGTTTATTTTTGATCTTCTTTTGCTTTCATTATCATAAGTTCTACCCCCATTTTTTTAAAAATGAAATTTATTCCTCCACTTCAATCCCAAGTGTCTTTTATACAGGGCTGAATAAGGGATTTTTTTTGTTTTATTTCTGTCTGTTTCCTGTTAGGACCTCCTTTTTTTAAACATCCAGCAAATAGGAAATAAATTCAACAGAATTCTCCCTGTATTATAATTTAAGTTTAATCCATATTGTTATGGCTCTAAATAAATGCTGTAATATTGAAATGCAGTTCAAATTTGCTTGACGGAATGCCAGAAGCACAATTAAAATGTTATCCAATGGGTAATCACAACCTAGTCTGTATGTTATAAGTGCCACTTGCAATCTGTCGCCTTTTGACAGAGAAGGAGAGGGAATGAGGGAGCGGGAGCGAAAAAGAAAAAATGCGGAGGATGTATCCAATCCATGGCAAGAGCTAAAAAGTACACTGTAAACTCCAATAGGGCAGAAATTACTATTCTGCACAGAATTTGTGTAGCGGTAAGCTAAATTAGATAACTGCTTCCCCCCCAAATGCTGTACCTTCTCAATGTCCATGATAACATGAAACAAACGAAGATCTGCCTATAAAATCAATACAGTATGTACAATTTAAAATTGGTATAAGCTTCCAACATGAGAACCTTCGACTTAAACAATCTGAGAAGCAAGACTACTAGCAATGAATTAATATGCGGGACTGTCATCAGACTAAGTCTACTTTGTGATGAATCATGTTCCTGTTTCAGCTAAATGTGCTCCGACTGAGAGGTGAAGCTGTAATCTTGAGTGGTGTCCATAAGAAGATTAAGTAGCCTGACCATCACGCAATGATGTTATCTAGTGTTATTTTGAAAATCTTACAATATTTGGGTATACAGAAATAATCAGCTCTATAATTATAGGAAAGCTGGTAGAACTCTGCATTACTTCAGATTTGATTCCAAAATATTATTTGGAGCATATGGAGGTACAAACTCTTTAAAGCTGCTATGTCTTTTCTTAGGATCACAAGTCATTTAATGAAGGGCAGCCACATGATCTCAGGTTAAGACACAGCTCCTTTAAAGAGTTGAAAACAGGAGCCCCATGAATTCTTACACAATCCAAAGTTGTTGTTTTTTTCCATAACGGCTATAAAGTGCTACATAATCTAACCATAGTTGTTTTTTCTATTGAAAAACAGGCAGTGTGCTTAGTCCTAGAAGAACGAAATCAAAACAAAGCTTAACATTTTCATCTAACTCATATTCCACTTTACCCATTTGTCCCCTCTAGATATATTTAAACGCCTTGCAACATTTGTGTAACATCCTTATATATAAGAAGTGAATTTTTTTTTTGTCTGTGGGATTGACTTTTAAAGATTGGTGCAATCATGGGACCTTGCAAAACCCACCAAAAAAGTTTTAAGCTCTGTATTTATATTGCTAAACATTAATGAAAACTGTTGTCAGAATAGCAATACCTTAGCTGTTCTTTTACTAATAATATTAACTTTACTATTAGAAGAGCAAAAGTAAAAAGGCATACAGGTATTCCTCGACTTACAATTTACCTTTAGTGACCGTTCGAAGTTACAATGGCGCTGAAAAAAGTGACTTATTACCCTTTTCCACACTTATGACAGTTGCAGCATCCCCATGGTCATGTGATCAGAATTCAGATGCTTGGCAGCTGACTCATATTTATGACGGTTGCAGTATTCAAGGGTGATGTCATCTGCTTCTGACAAGCAAAGTGAACAGAGAAGCCATTTCCCTTAACAACCATGTTATTAACTAAACAACTGCAGTGATTCACTTAACAACTGTGGTGAGAAAGGTCATAAAATGAGGCAAAACTCACTTAACAAATGTCTCACTTAACAGCAGAAATTTTGGGCTCAATTGTGGTCATAAATTGAGGACTGCCTGTGCTTTCCATTTGTTTCAATCTGATCTAATTATATAGATGAATTTGGTTATTATATATCTAGTTTACAAAATAAAAGATAACCAACATGAGTTTAGTGATACTTTGCAACCTAAATCTAAGAAAAATGGGCTTGCTATAGAATTGCAATAACAGAAGATATGCTGTAATCCGTATGTTAGCAGAGTTATATCATCATCACTATTGACATTACTATGATTATTATGATTATTATGCTTTTCCTCCCAGAGGAATGAAGAGGAATTCCTTAATGTCCCAGAAGCTTCTGAAAATAAAGGAAACAAAATCTAGTTTCAAACCACATCTTCAATTGAAAAATAAAATTAATTATATTAATGTTTATTCAAGAGTGAGGGCAACTGATGGGCCAAGCAAACATCTAAAAGACATTGCAAATATGTTTGTTGTAAAATGTAAACCTTTAGAGGAATAATATATAAATTGCCAATAGATTTTGCAAGATCTAGAGATTTTAGTAGTTGGAATCTGAAATGGGCCATATCGGAAGACAGTTGGCAACTTGTGGATCAATTATTGGGGACCCTGAGAGTCACCAGGATATTCTGAAAACTCTGGAGCCACTGCTGCCGAAATACAGAAAAGTGAAGTCTAGCACTCAATAGAATTTTTAAAAGTTTAGCTGCTTAGATTTTTTTTAAAAAAATAAGACTCATCTTGCGAACTTCAGATCATTCTCACAGTTCTTCTTTCTTTAAACAAATGCAGGTTTCCAGAAATAAAGTGCATATATGCACATACACATGCGTGAACCTGCCTTAAACAGAGGCTTTGTTTTAGTAATCAGTTAAGCGGTGCTTAAGGTCAACCTTCTGCGTTGCATGCTATAATGATAATTATGCAGCATCCAAACTTTATTTCACCGTACAGCAAGGTATCATACCTAATGAAAATAGAGGATGTTCTCCTGCATCTACGAAATTTTCTTATATGGGTTTCAGCTTGTGATTGTTCCCTCTTCACCCTAGGTGGTATAATTCACACTCTGCAAGGCCAAGTGTAAAGTACTGTTACTGTGATGCTGGCAAGTTTCACGCCTCCTTAGCAGCACTGTAAGCCAGCACAAAAAGGAAAAAGGCACAAGATCCAAAATCTTTTTGACCTTCTATCCCCATTCTTTGTGGGAATCTATCTGCCCTCCCCCAAAGAATAATTTTGAATCGAGACAGATGTTACCATGGGTTTTGGCAATCAGGACTACATCCATTTATTTTCATAAGTAATGGAAATGCACAGGAAAGGCGCCGTCCTCAGGGGAGGATGAATGTAACCACCCATTATTGCCTATGAATTTGATCTATCAGGCAAGATACTAGGGGGGAAATGGAGATTGTTTACGTGACTCAAAGGAAGAAGCTGCTAGGCCAAACCCATATAAGAGCCCCCTGCAGCATTCTCTCTAAAGCATTTGGGATTTTACCAGACCTTCTGAGGGCAGGATGATGTTCTCTCCCTTGCTAAGACTAGCAGAAATAAAGCCACCTATACAAAATAAACTAATCCATAAATGTGAGTGTACAACATGCACGTAGACTAATCTAGCTCTTGGTGATACATTTTGATGTTCCCATTGCCCCAACTTGGCATCTTTGAGGTGGGAGTTGCAGTTCCCAGAATTTGCAGTCAGCCTGGCCAGAATTGTGGACCTAACCATCACAGCTTCTCCAGCCCGTTCCGTCTACACTGTCCAGCAATTCTGGCTGATTACTCTGGAAGCTGCATTCATAATGTCCTGGAATGGACCAGATATGGGAAAGCTACAATTGCTAAATGCTGTCAGTGGTCATATCTTCTCTTTGGTTATATTTATTGCTGCCTGCAAACTAACAATATAAGCCAAAGATAGCCAACTGGCAACCCAACGATGCCTGAGGAATTTTATTTCTCTCTTATGGCTCTGCTAACATGAGACTCAAGTTGTAGTCAACCATTTCTCCATGCCTATTTTCATGGACAGTCTGACCACAATTTGAGAAGGGAGATAATAAACACTGAGACCCCTATTTTGATAATGTGGTAGCTTTTGAAAATGTAAAAGTTGGCCATCCTCAGTATGGGCTACAAGCAAACTGGATTCTCACTGTTATTTTATTGGGTTGTACAAGACAATTGGATAGTGTATGCCAAATGCAATTATGTTTATGTGTTTGGCTCACTAATCATTTGAAATCAAATGCCAAATTCTTCAATATTTTAGTGTCGCTTTCTCATTGGGTAACTTGACATGGGACCAACTTTCTGAGAAGCATGGGTTCTAGACCTGAAATAAATCCTGTAATTCATAGAAAAACTAGCATTCCAGGAAGCAAACTTTTCACAGAATACCAGAATTAGAAAGGATCTT
This sequence comes from Sibynophis collaris, assembly GCA_036250565.1. NCBI lineage: Eukaryota > Metazoa > Chordata > Lepidosauria > Squamata > Sibynophiidae > Sibynophis > Sibynophis collaris. Next base: position 730,588 of record JANHFK010002506.1, on the reverse strand, counting down.
GGAGGTCTTTTAGTCCAAGCCTCTGCTCAGGCAGGAAACCCCATATCACTTCAGACAAATGGTTGTCCAATCTCTTCTTTAAAACTTCCATTGTGGGAGCACCCATATGGTGTTTCTTCCACCCCAAGTAAGGACATCTCTGAAGCTTAAAATCAGAACATTTTAACAGTTTATATATAACCTCTGTGAAATGCTTTCAAAGAAATGGCTCATCCACAAAAGAGGTACCGTAATTAATTGCTTTCTCCCCTCCACCCCCCAAATCAAAGTCTCACATGGGTAAGGAAAAAAAAGAGAATGGCTATAGGGAATTACCAAAGCAGAATGTATGTAATAAAACCAAATTTATAGGTGTATGCTTTCCAACCACCAGTAAGATAAATATTGGTTTTATTCTATAAATCCACTTCAACTTTAAGAAGGGAGATTCTTCATTGCTGTGTTATTTGATTACAGGCAGGTAGATTAATGAAAAGCAAAATACATGTGAATAAAGTATAACCAGATTTGGAACAGGGGTATGTAATTGTGAAAGAATGTAGATACAAATGAATTAGAAGAAAACACTAGTTATACTGAAAACAGAGGGAATAAAAAGGAAACCACTTTTTTTTTCTCCTGAAATACTTAATGGTTCAGAAAAACCATATAGCCATGTGCATAATTTTGGGAAATCTGCTACCTGAATTCTTAAGCATTTCTTTCCCTTTAGCAGAATCAATCAATCCATCCTTCCTTCCCTGCCCCCCACTCCCCTCCCCTCCCTCTTTTTTAACCAGCTTCCCAGATTCTACAGTTGATTCCAGAAATTAACCATACTTTGAAACATAATAATGATGCTGGTGTAGATAGGAATGGGATATGATTAGTATTATAAGCTATAGGGTAAATTTGCTATTGCTTTTAATTTGCTTTAATATGGGGATTTTATCCTTGTTTTAAGCAGGCATATTCTTTTACATATATATATATGTAGTTATATTTTAACCTGGCGCGCCGGCCAGCTGGTCTTCAGGTTTCCAGCGCTCCAGCACGTGCACAAGTGCACACACACATTCCAGTTTGGGTACTCGGTGCCGAAAAGGTTCGTCATCACTGGTATAGGGTCTCCTGCTTGGGTGGAGGGTTGGACTAGATGACCTACAAGGTCCCTTCCAACTCTGTTAATCTGTATCCGTATCTGAACTGAGACCAGGTTGAGGACTTGCGTATTTTGAAGTAAAGATGTAAAGGAATTTTGCCATGATCTCATGACCGTGGAGGTGTGAAAACCGGTTATAAGTATTTCTTTTTCAGTGATGTAACTTGGAACAGTCACTAAATAATTTAGTTTATCTAAATAAACTGGGCATATGGGTTGTTTGGGAGGAGTTTTACTTTTAAAGGTGTCTTAAAAACAGATGAACCAATAGTATACTGTATATTTCATCATCACAACAGGCACTACAAGGGAATATGCTAAGTTATAGATTATGTCATATGGATTAGCAAAAGAGAATGGTTTTTAATTTAAATACATTTAATTTAAATAGTAAATGCTGTATTTATTTAAATTTACCCTAGCATTTCTTTTGCTCTTTACTGGGGAGGAGGGAAAAGAATAAAAAGGAACTTTTCACTTACAATTTTCCAGAAGCATAACATCTTTACAAGCAGATAGAATCTCACTATCAGCAATATCTATATGGGATGAAAGCGGGGAAGGTTAGCCTTTTCTAATCTGATACCTTCCAGAAATAAATTGGACCACATCCTCATCATTCTCTCTCCAAATGGTTGTTGACTATATATGCTGGGAGCCATAGGAGATAAGAGTCCAAAAGAGAGAGTACCAGGTTGGGAAATTCAAAAATTCAGTGGAAATGTTGAATGTTTGCCTTTTAAAGGTTTATGATCCATGTTTTATTTTCTTTCTTTTAAGGATTTATTTTCTGTTTTAAGGATATAACAAAGTAGGTGTATGTAAGTGAGGTAGGTAGGTAGAATTTACCAATTTGCTGTGGCACATATATGCATGTTCAAAAACTCTGATCATGCATGTGCCAACAATTGGCATCCTATATTCATTCAAAACTGAGCATGTTCTTCAAACATTACTAAGTATGAATCAAATAATGTTTGCCTATTTCCGATTTGTAAATTTAAAAGGAACTCAGAAAAAAGCAGGTCCTAACTCAATGATCTGGGCAACTTCACTTGATCCTGGTGAGCAGGCAACCCATCTCCTTGAAAAAAAACGCCTTTTCTTGTCTGTAAATTTATGATTTGCAAAAGATGGAAACATCAGATGCTTGTGAGGTTTGCAGAATGGAATAGGTGGAGAAAAGCAAATAATGTGCTTTATTATAAAAAGAGCAGAGGAGATAAAATTAAGGTCCAAGTAGCAAACAAAATAAAGCAAAATAACCCAATCACAAACATACAATCGCACAGAATGTTATGTGTTGTAACTTGCTACTTATTCAGTGTATGTGGATATTTATTTCTTAAAATACATGTTTTTCTATTAACATATTTGCATCGGTTTGAACGGAACAATTTGAAGCACAACCTTTTGAAATTAAGCCCTGATATGGATATCAAGTCATCAGGCTAAGACACTAGAGTACTCTCAGCTCTACATTTAATTTCAGACTATTCAGAAGCTATATTTTGGGTTATCTAACTCTTTTTTTTTAGCCATGGAAATGTCCTCAACTGCATTGTCCATCAAAAAAGGGAATAGGAGATTAAGAAGCTCAATGGGCACTACTCATTTATTTTTGTGGAATTTTAGGACATAAGCTCTTCTTAATAAAATAGTCATTTTGCTCCAATGTCTGGTTTCCTTAGGTGGCCAACGAGAACATTGCAAATGGTAATAATGGCATACTTCATTCTTGTTCCTAAGCAGTTAGTATCAAGAGATCTTGTGCCACCAATACCCTTGGAAGCCTATGTGGTAAACACCAGGCATGTTCAGAAGAATCTGGAGCTTATTCTTCATTGAATGGGAGCATCATAGCCATATCCTATCAAAGCCATTCCCACAGAGTATCTTCTGCATACAAGCTTTTTATTGTTGCTCAGCATGGAAGAAGGTATCTTGTGTATGCAGACATCCATCAAAGACCCTGGCAAAATACTTCAGGAGCCCATTCCTCACACCTCTCCCTCTCCTTCTCTTCCCCCTCAGCACAGAGAAGGATCAAGGGAAATCTGCCTGCCAAAGATGAGTTCACCCGTTTTCAGGAGACAGCTGAGTCAGCCCTCACAGAAATGAGCTGTCATAAATATGCTTCTGAAAAGTACATTTTAAAAATGCTGCAATACCAGGATGTTTTAATATTTAATTAGACTATCACCACACTGCACATGGGCTCTCTCATTGCCTCACTGGGTGCATGAATGCATCTGTGTCTATCTTCTCACAATAACAAACAAGACCCACACAATGTGAAGTTGCATCTAAACAACCCTTCAGAAGCGTTGCAGAAGGCAGATATCCCCAGTGTTTAGGCGAGACAGTTGTGTTTTGTTCTGTTCTGTCTCTCTTTTGCCAGAGCATTTATCTAACTCAGGCTCCTTCCTGGTTTTTAGTACTCAAATAGCCTTGTAGTAGTATAAACCTCCAATCCTCAGGCCT
>JANHFK010002506.1:700426-711756 GCA_036250565.1 Sibynophis collaris | reverse complement strand
CAGAGAAGCAGCAGTAAAAAAATAATGGACTGGAGGGAGGGGGTCGTGGAAGAGTTGAAGCCTGGAAGACAAAAGCGAAATTAGCAACTTCAGCAAGTTTGAGTTAGATACATCAATATGAAGGGAACATTGTGTATTGGTTTACCTCCCCTCCCCCTTATGATTTTTTAAATATTTGCATATTTAAGGGGGGAAAGTGTATCAGACTGAAATATGCCAGCCGATTGGAAATCCTGATTGAGGTAAAGTTTTAACATCAGCGTTCCAGGAACAGCACTTTTGCTACCACATACCGTGCAGAGGATTTGTTCTAAAGTCGGAATCGGATCCATTTTGGCAATTGCTACTGCCGAAAGAGGAAAAGTCAAACCAACGTTTCTCCAAATCGGTAAACGGGCTGATGTGCAGCAGGAGGGCCTCCGGATCCAGTCATCTAAATCAGGAACGATCTTGCCTTCGATCTTCCTTGGCTTCCCTTCAGCGCTGCCGAAACTAAAGACGATTCTTTACGAGGAGGAGGACGCGTCGCCGAAGAGAACGAGGTACGTTACTTTAAAATCAATAGCCGAGCTCGGACTTCCAAAGGAACAAAAGGACGGTGTAAATTTGTACGGTTCGGTTCCAGAGAGCTACGCCCCCCACCCTTGTTTTAATTGGGGCGAGCAAGGGAACTGTGTGTGTGGGTGGGGGGGATAGAATAATCCAGCGGTAGGTTCTCTGGTCAATTGTACTGAGTCGCCGAGGTTTTGCACGGACTAGAAATATGCTCTACTCTCCAAGAGGTGGACGAAGAAAGAAACAGAAGATCCGGCAGAGTTCAAACGCTTCGGCGCACTGCTCTCGGGCCTTGTCGGAAAAAACAAAAAGGGTGAGGAAGCCTCTGCCGTGCTAAGTCCTTCTCTTAGCCCATCGAAGATCTCTCGAGAGCGGCAGCCATCAAAAGGGTCTGCCGCTGTTTACAACCCGAAGGCTGCTAAAAAAAACCCTCAGAGATCTCTCCCAAATTGTGGGGATTTTTCTCTCCCAGCTAAACGCATTTGGAACAATTTCATTTTGCTTAGATACTCAATTCCTTGCTTCCCCCAGAATCGTTTTTTTTTAAAATATTATTTTGCAAAGTAACAATGATCATTATTATTAATGAAAAGGAAGCGAGGCTGAAATTGTTTCGATATATTGAGCTGAGCAACAAAGCCACCACCCAAAGCATTTGGGGAATTTTAAAATCAAACGATTATCGCAATCATAGCGCACAGGCAGAGAGATTGAGAGAAAGAGGAAGCCGAGAAACAAAAGCGTGCCACTGAATTATTCAGTTTCGAGAAACCTTTTCCGTTCGTCAAAAAACCAACTATGGTTCACCGTTTTAAACTGAATCCAAACAAGTAAGACGGATTTTCTTCTTTTTTAATTAAAAAAAATCCTTAAGAGGTATCTTAACGGCATGTTTTCCTTCACGGCAAAAGACATTTACCTTACCGTGCGGAAGATACATGCGCACACCCCGGCGGGTAAATAAATAAAAATGCGTATTTTCTTTATTGTTTTCATTTTTCGTTGTAATTTAGAACCCTCAGGAATTCAAATATTTTCTGACGCAGAGCATCTTGAACATACAGCAGGAAGGAATCAAAATCACAAAGATCTTCTATTATGATTCATTTTAAAGAAAAATGGAGGCTGCAAATTTGTCACAATGCCTATTTGCCACAATGTTCATTTGTTTCTCTCGCAAAGCAACCATTTACAGTTCCATTTAAAAAAAGAGCATACAAACTGATTAGAATTTCAGGTATATGCGAACAATCATAGATTTTGTTAGCACTACACGAAGCAGTGCACAAAATTTCCAGGAAATAGAAGCCATTTAAAAAATAAAACACGAACATGCATATATCTCATAAGTTTGCATTTCGTAGAAACAATATGCATTTTCTTTCCCAAAGGAAGGGTGTTTTTTTTTATTTCAGTTTAGTTGAGGAAAGGATACAATTGTTACCGTACATTTTTCAATCGTCAGGTATTTGCATTGCTTTTAAATATATATGTATATATATATATATATTTGCAGCAATGGTTTTGCTTATTTATATATATATTAGAACTGACCATTGTGAAGGTATACATATTAACAATAAATAATTTATCAACAAATCATGAACGTTCAAAATGCTAAATAAATTTTAGTTACTTACTGGAGGGAGGGGTGTTCCTTTGCACAGAGGGAACGCAATACAATTAAATCAGTGAGTGGGACTTTGTTGTATTCCTATTGGTATTTGCACTGTGCTGACTGTTGCACTGTAAATGCACTGGCTGCTGCTCCTTGCAGAAAGGAAAAAAGACCCTGTCGCGAGCTTCAGCTTCCCCAGCCTCGCATCTCAGTCCTACAAGCAACTCTCCCTGCATACTAATAAGCTCGTGCCACTCACTCAGGGTGAGCACGCTCACTGATTGGACGCCTTGTCCTCCACGGTAATAAGCTCGTGCCACTCTCTCTGCGTAAACAGGCTTCCCAATAGGTTGGCGTGGGGCCAGGGAACTGCCAATCAGAGAACAGCAGGACTACTACTCAATCCAATGGCGCCTAATTCAAGTCCCTACAGTTGCGCAGCTCCCCTCGCGCAGCTTCCCTTTGCTTTAGCTGAATGGAGATGCGTAGCAATGAGAAGCGGGAGGGAGGAGAGAGGGGGGAGAAAAAGAGAGAGAGAAGCTTTGCAGAATGGGGAGCGAGGGAGTCCCAGCAGAAAGCTGCTTCAGTTCGTAGGCATGCACTCACGCCAATCAGCTGGGCAGCGAAGGGATACTTTTTGGTACTCTTTTCGCTTTGATAAATTGGACGATGCGCTACAACGGCAAAAGTGGCAAATCGGAGCACGGTACAGATCAGGACGTCAGAGACTGCGTTGCCTGCCCTCCGGCAGCTTTTAAGAGTTACTTGACAAATGAAATACCAAGAGATTTAGAGCGATTTAGGTCCTAAGTACGCTCTTATAGTTCACTGAGTCTTCAGCGCCTGTGGATTTGTGTTTAAACAATTCGAATAGGCGAATCGCTTTGCCGCCACCTTAAATGGGCGTTTTGCAAGCTCAGGAAAGTCCCTTTGCTAGGTTTCTTGCTCACAAACACATGCAAAATCCTTTGTGGTTTATCAAAACTGGAGACTTGTTTGTAATCCGGTCGTTCTTTCCTTTCCCTTTTTGTCTCCCACGCTTCGCATTTCCGTTAAGACTGCCTGCCCATCTACCCCCATCGTTTGCACCAAGATATGCTGTCTCGGGAAATTGCCACTTTTCTTGTTAAATAGGGCAGTCGTATACACGTTTTCCTATACTGTCTTGATACCATCGCTCCCAAGGCCCATTTTAACGCTGAAACCACACTGCATAAAGCCTTCCAACGGCTTTGTACCGGCAATTGAGAGGTTAACCGCATAGGCTTTAGTTTCTCTCCCACCCCCTTCAGTCTTTCCTTCCCCACTTCCAGGAGACGCCTTGATTGGTTGGCAGTCTCCCAGCCCGCTGTCCATCACCCAGTGTAAACAAGGCGCTGATTGGCTGCTCGCCAGTCCGCACTGGGCTGCCTGAAAAAAGCAATTACTGGCCCCGCGGTTTGCAGGGGGCCCGGGGCTGGTTTGATGAAAGGAGATAAGCTGGGGACTGTTTCCAGCGCACACACACCCAATGCACTCCCCCACCCCACCCCCATTCCCCGAGGCAGCGCCTACCGTCCCTTGAGCCAAAAGAAGGTCAAAGAGTGGAGAGGATCAAAAGGAGGAAAGAAAAGGGGAAACGGACTGAGTCCCTATTAGCGATTTTGAAAGTAAAGCCATTCATTCAAGGCAGGTTTGGTGCATCGGTCACCGGAGGGATAGGGGGGGGAGGGGCGGACTGATCAGCGGGGACTCCTCCCTTTACAGATTCGGGGTCTAAGGACTCTCGGCGCTGCAGCCTCGTAGGATGAGGACCAGAGCTAGGAAATGTCTCGCTGTTAAATGGGATAAGGAAGGGAAGGCTGCGAGAGAACGCCCGGGAAGCCGCGAGCCGACCAAGCTTCTCTGTCTGGGTAGAACACGACGCTACGGAAAAGTCGATTTCATATGCTCCGCTGCGTTTATAACCTCGGTCCAGAGGTTCACAAATTTCAGACAGGAGAAGCAAACTGGATCCATCTTGAGTGTGCAAAACTCTACGCCTCCGGGAGAACGTCCCGCTTTGGCACAGGCGGAATCTATAGCGAAGCTAACCGGGAGAAATGTCAGTTCCAGTGATCGAACGAGGTTGAAGGACGTGTACGTGTGTGTGTGTGTGTGTGCGCGCACGCGATGCCATGGCAGCGGCTGGGAGGCTCAGGATTCTCTCCAGCCCCCCCTCCCCCCACTCGTGATTACGATTATTTTAAAAAAATTAAAAGGAGCCTAATTGATTTAAAAACACAGAATAAATCAAAATAACCCGTAAGAGATATTAGATTACAATGGAGCTATTCATTAACCAGAGGGGCGAATTAAATTAAAAAGCAGCGAGTGAATATGTGTGTGTGTCTACTCGGTGCTTATGTGTGTGCTTCAGTTAAGAGAGAGAGAACTTGCGTTTCCCATGATGGTGGTGATGGGGTTTGCTGAAACCACGCACACATTGGATATCCAGAAAGGGGGGGGGGGAATGATCCCAAAATCCCAACCCACTACGTGCTGATAAAATACTCAGTTTGGATCAGCACCTTCCAAGTGGTGGTGAGAATTTATTATTATTAAAACTACTGCTGTTCTTTATATCACATTGTTAATGGATCAATTATTGTAAGTAACAAATGCATATACGCATCTACAATTTGCAGTCTTGTGGCCGAGGCAGAGTGGGCGGTTCAAACAAAATGAAACCCCAAACATGCTAGGCCCCCCCCCGTTACTTTCCAGATATTTTAGACATAAAATTTACATGGAAGGCCCAGAGAAACATAGANNNNATAGACTTTCTGCTAATACCGTAAGTGTATGTTCCAAAAAGAAATCACAAGCACACAATTTTTTTAAATTTTAAAAAGTAGGCAGGAGAATGTATAATTCTAAAAAGAGCCCTATTTGTGGCCAGAAGGAAGGAGGGAAAAGAGAATTGGGGCTCTTGAATTGGTCTCATAAAAAGTGAGAGCCGAAGAGGGAAGAACTGAAAGCAAAGGCACTTTTCAACTCATCCTTTTTGCCGGGAACACAAGGCTCTATCAGAAAACCTACAGGTTCAAAGCAGAGATTTGAAAGAGAAAGAGTCTATTCTGCAGGCAAAAATTAAACGAGAAAAAAGCGACATTAGCAGCAGCTAATCTCGACACATATATGCATACATACACATGGGAGACAACGATAAAGCTGCGTGTCTGTCCGTCTGTGTGTGTACGCACGCAGTGGCCTCCGAAAGTCTTCAACCCGCCGAGGATCTTGCTGTTTATCTAGGCCCTCAGCCAGAACATCGGCTGGTAGGCGTGGGAAGGGGTCAGAAGGGATTCAGTTGGATCTGTCTGCAAGGCAGAGTGGGCCTTAGAAAAGGGTGGGGGGGAAGCTGTAATGCCTGGATTACCTCCCCACATTGGAACACGATCTAAAAACTGCGAAGCAACTTTTGATTCATGCAGATTCTTCTGGGGGATAGGAGCAATGGCGAGATAGAACTTGTCTAACTAGATGATCTTGGGTCCCTATCTTCTGAAATGACAAACCCAGAGGAAGAATAGGGACTGGGAAGTTTTCATCTGGTCATGCTGCCCTAATTTTCCTTTAATATTCCTGTGTTTCCATCTCTAGATTGTCTTTCTGCCCCTCCTTTTATTCCCACTCAGCAGAGAGAAAATTTCTCGCTCAGTTGGACAATAGCTTCCTAGTCAAACCAGTCCCTCACCCTGACCTCACTTCCATTTCTCTGGACAGAGAGCCCTTCAGTGTCCTTGTGTTGGCCCCTCGACAGGCGCGGGATCTGTCCGCAAGGCAGAGTGGACCTTGGTACAAGAAATCCTTGCTGGTTTCCAGGGTTTGGAATCTTAAAGACTTAAGAGTTACAATTCCGTGTCCTTTCCATGCAAAAAAGGAAATGCCACCTCAGGGTACTCTGTCTTTTGCGATAGAAGAAAATTAGCTCTGTTCAAACATTACAGACACAAATTGCAACATATAAGAGTCACCCACTTGATCCTAAATATATTTGCCCGGAGTATGGAAGGGTGGCTATTTTGGCCTGGATTTCTTTATATTTATTTAATAGGGATTATTAAATTATTTATTTATAATCTTGGAAAGCAGCGCAACAGCAGGATCCTCATCCTATTTACCGAGAAATAAATGCCAACTGGCCAGGAATTCCTTCCCAATTTAGCAAAACTGTAGTGCCAATGTCACTCCAGAGGAAGTCACTTGTTTTAGTAGGTTTAGGATCACAGCTTTAAGTCAAAATTAAGTCTAAGGTGCATTGAAACCTATGTACATTTTTCCCAGGCAAATGTAGCTGGTTTGTGAAGGTGACAATCTCCACATTATGGTGAGACAGCAAATCCTGTTGCTTTCAGTGGGTTTTCGCCATATAGAAAGGCTGTAGAATTAAATACTGTTCAGGCAAACTTCCACAAAAGCCAATCCTTTAACTTTGAAAAGAATAGATTTCTGGGCCTGGTGCACAGAACTGCTCCTCTTGGTAAAACTTTCGACAGGAACACTGATCCAGGAGAGGATTTCCTCCACTGTTTGAGGTGTGTATTTATTATATTGTTTGTTTGTTTGTTTGTTTGTTTCAAAGTGCATGAGAAGACAGGTGAAAGTTGAGGTGCAGGATGAAACAGTAGTTCCAGATTTATTTTGTTGTGAGTTGGGGCCAGGAAAGAAGTGGTTTAGCAGTGTTTGTTCTTTCAGGTGGTGTTTGGTTGTGAATGTGCCAGGTCTCTGCAAAAGCAGCAGTTGCCCTGCAGTGGCGAATGGATGGAAGGGTAATTAATGCAAAGTGACTGATTGCTCTTGAAGAAGGCCGGTCCAGCAAAGGGGATTGTCCCTGGTCACCCAAGCGTCTCGTGATTGACAGTCTCTTTTCCATCTCTCAGCCTAGGGCAAAGTACCCCAGTGCTGCATATTATCACCGGTTTAAGCCCAGAACGGCAAAATCTCAGATTGTTTGAAAGCTTGCTTTTATTTTGATTTTAAGATGACTATATTCAGTCTAATTATTATTAGACTAGGGAATTAAGTATTATTTTGTTTGAAAATTAAAAACAAACGCCAAGGTCCCAAATTAAGAAATAGGGGTAGGGGAGAGAAAAAGAGAGAAACAAAGCATAGGCAAGTAAGGCCGAGGTGGACCTTGGGGCAGATGAATGCAGTTGAAGAGAAAGGAAATGGGGAAATTGGCCTTGGGTTGGTTTAATGTATAAATAAATTAGCTTCCTGCACCTCTTGTTTTTTGTTACCCCTTTTAAAATTTGGATTAAAAAACTATCTTTGGATATTTCCTTTTTTTTTTTAATGAAGATTAAAATTTTCATTCCTCAATTTATTCTTCACATTTAAAAAATATGAAAGCAGATTTTAAATTCCATGGCTATTGATTATTTCTTATATTTTGCAAATCAACTTCTTTTGATTCTGCAGAACTATTTCTTTTGTTAAAATGTTCCTTCTTTTTTTTCTTTCTTTTTTCTTTCGTTCTCTTTTCTTTTTTCTTTCTCCAGTTGTTAAAACAAATAACTTTAGACAGGACTGGGGTATAAACCAGAGGTCTGTTGGCAAATTACCAGTAACTCATATTCTGCCTGCTCACTTACACAAAACTAGTGGTTGGGAGATTCCTTCCTTCCTTCCTTTCTTTCTTTCCTTCCTTTGCAATCATTTTGTATTCCTGAAGTGAATGGTGCCACCCGGAGGGAGGGAGGCAGGGAAACTCCATCAAGCTTTTTGATAGGCCGAAGGACATTGTCAGCAAAGGTTAGAGCTTCTCCCTTTCCACTATTTTTAAAAATCTGTCCATGGGTAACAAATGTTTTTAATTTAACTGAAGCAGAGCATCAGTATCTCTATGGCTTCCTCTGTAAGAGACAGAAGATAATGCAGTTAGAAATAAATATTTAGAGTCGCATTCATCTCCTGGCTCAACTCTTACCTTCCGGTGTGTGTATGAGTATGTGTGTGCACAAACTATTTGTTCACCACCACCCCCTTAAAGCCACACTTATTTGTGGGTTTGCAGCATTTAAAGGGAGGATGGGGGGGAGTTAAAAGTATCCAGGTTGAGGGGAAAGCACTGAAGAGAATTGGATTTTAGGTCACAAAAGCTGGTCTGGGCTCTTCTTGGGGGATAATCATGCTCTGTCCTCCTACTACCCTGTGAAAATCAGCTTGCATTTGGTGGGTGGGTGCTTACTCAGAAGTAAGGCTTGCATAAGTTTGGCTTGCAATGCAGTCTGGCTTAGGCCTGGATTCCAAGTGCTAGTCTGAGCTTTGCTTATCTCAGGAGGATAAAGATCAAGAGGATTTGGTTCACCTCCTATGGCTAGAATGAAACACCTCCCCCCTCAGCCCTTCTCGCTAGAACCAAAGCTCAAGCAGCAAAATCTCAAAAAGCTCTCCGGGCTCTTGAGGAACTATACTAGAACCGGCTAAAGCAAAGACTCTGTTATAAACCGCTCTGTTTTCAGCCTTAACAGGCAGCCTATTTAAACAGCACTCTGGAAATACTAACGTGGATCTGGAATGGAATGGGTTATGGAGTCATGTGAAGCACATTTCCCTGAAAGGCGAAGGCACCCCAATCCCAAATTCTGTTTGAATCCACCAGACTGACTTTCTAGGGAACGCCTATTTGCAAGATTCAGGTTCGGTGAGCAAGCCGTGTTTTTTTTCTCTCCCTAAGAAATCATTGAAGGCTTCCAAACCCCATCAGCGCCCTGGAGTATCTGGCCATTTCATCCTCAGCCTGCAATTTAATAGGACTGTGTAACTACACTGGATTTAGTCATCCTTCCACTGTCCCCTCTCTAGCAATAATTCTACTGGATGTTCTTTCGGAACAAGAATTTGCCTGAGATCTCTTTAAGGGTATTATTAACTTTCCACATTATTCAGGATTAGGTTCACGATATATTTTCCTATTTTGGTAAATATTTACTCAGCGACCAATTTATATCTTCCAGGTTGTAACTAAAAGTACAAGGGGACGAGATTCACCTCAACTCCAGCTTTTAAGCAAGGTGGCCTGGAAGAAAATAATAGAATCTCTTCTTAATTTTGCTTCAAGTAGCCAACATGGAAACATTCTTTTCATGTCTAAATGAATATGCAATCATTTTAAATTCTCAGACCTCAGCTAACCTTCACACTCTAGGGAAGTGTGTTAAAATATTGCAATTTAATATTCTTCCATCTGGAAAAATGGTGCGTGTGGGGGAGGGGGGGGAGAAGCAGCAGCCAGGGCGGGAGTTTCCTCCCCCGGTATGTTAAATAAAATTATGGATTAACACAGCACGCTAAATAATTGCCTAATAAGGGCTAGGAAACGCAAATCTTTACATTTCGGTAATTGTATGTTGGACGCCTCGCTTAATGCAATCGTTTGGGTCGGGTTCATTGTTCCATGTGCTGTTTGGTCAAGGAGTAAATTAGAAACAATTTCTTGGCTTGGAAGAGTTACTTTTCATTTTTGTAGCACGTAAAACGTTCCCTGGAAATTGGGAGGAGGTGGCCAAGAGGGGGAAATCCATCCAGTCCATAGTCTGGAGAAATTTCCAAGTCAATCTCAAGTGTTCTGGCTAGTCCTATTCTAAATTTACACATGCTTGTGCCGAAAGGAGCTCTGCGTTATAGCGAAAGAAGCGCGGCTTGCGGCCATGCCTCCAGGCAGTTGCCGAATCCGGCTGAGAAGGGATCAGCCCATATCTATTCCGCTTCCCTCGTTCCACCAAGCAGCAAGAAATCGGTCAAAGCAAGGGTCGGCCTGGCGATCCTTCGCTCGCCATTCTCCCGCTGCTCCCTACCCTGCTCACCCGATCCTTTTCCTAGTGGGGGAAGGGAGCCAAGCACGTGCTACGCCTTTGCTGCCAACAGCCCCGTGCAAACACGTCCTGTTTCCGACGACTACTGAAAAGACAACTCTGGCCGATACAAAAGGTGGGGAAAGAAGGAAAAACATCTCTCTCCTTCCCACTCATCCCCCGGCCCCATTTTAGCCACATCCACTTCGGTCTTCCAAATGCTTCGTACAGGAGCAAAGCTGCAGGGTGGGAGGGAGTGGAGTGGAGCAGAGAAAAGGAGAACGAAGAGGAGCGCTCTTCCCACGGGGTAGCATAAGCTTCGCCAGGCTTCGAACCCCGCAAAGCTTGACCCACTTTCCTCAATGCACTCGATCTCCAGCACTGGTTTTCTGGGAAGGGTGTTTTTTGTTTCGTTTCGTAACAGTACTTGGCGGCCTTTACCCAGAAAGGGCTCTCTAGGGGATCGGGGAGGTCTGCTCGTTCACCAGCAGGCCTAGAGGTGATCGGCCTTCCCTTGGCCCGGCGTGAAAGCCCAGGCTTCTTCCGCCAGATCTCCTTGCCTCGTTCCACGGGACAATTAAGGAAAACTGCTGTCCCTTTTTTTTCCGGGAGGGGGGGGAGAAATTTAAGGGGCGCTTTGTGAGCTCCCTGAGAGCAGGAAAATACCTAATGCTGCTGTTGCGGTTAAAAAGATAAATCTCGCCTTTAGGACAGGGTGTGGATGTTTTTTTCAAAGAACACACACCTTTATAGTCTCAGACCAGCACCTTTTACTGACTGCTCCAGCTCAGGAAATCTTTCTCTTCCACCCTGCAGCCCCGAAACACTCCCCCTCACCCGCCATTAAGGGTTGCTTCAGCCCCCTCATCTCATTTTCCAGGAAGGGAGACTGTAACTGGCCAGATCAGCTTTGGGGAATATTCCCCTTGTGCACCCCGACAGAAAGTGGAGCTGCTGACTGTTCATTCTTATCCTAGTTCCTCCCCCTTTCATCAAAAAGTCCCCTTACTAACTTCCACAGGATTAATACCCAAACCGTGTAGTCAGGAGCCAATTCTTTTGATTCCCGACTCTCTTTTATGGGTTATTGTGAAGTTCTACCAACTCCAGCAAAGGAAGGTTAAATTAAAAGCCTGGGGTCTCCTGCCTTGATCTCCTCGAAGATCAATGTTCCCACTCCCAAAGCCATCCTGTAGTCTAAATTGTTCAATTGTCATCACTACTATCATCTTATACTACTTATTATCATTATCTTCATCATCATCTTGCAAAGAAGGACTGCAGTTTTTCATTGCCTGAAAAAGGTTGTTTCTCTGGCATTCCAAATTGACCTC
>JANHFK010002506.1:538760-549088 GCA_036250565.1 Sibynophis collaris | reverse complement strand
TCACCGGTTCTCCGAACCAGCCACAGCTTCTCCTACCTACTCGATAGAGCCGGTGCGAACCGAGAGGATTTCACCCCGGGGCGTGGGTGGGAAACCTGTGCTTGAAGATTCATACAGCTAAGAATGACTGAAACTGCTTCAGGAATGAAAGGAAGTGGCACCATTAGGACATAGCTGGGGAAGAAAATGTGGTTGCCAGGGTGCATTTGTGCCATAATTAGATGCATGTGAGGAATGCTCATGGGGTGTCCAATCAGCTGGGATATACATAACTACAGATACTGATTTTATTCCTAAGTAGAAAATCTCGGTCTCTAAAAGGGGAAGCAGAGGCTGAAGAGGAAAAAAAATAAGACCACTGAGTCTACTTGCACCATTATCCATAAAATCCTTTTGGTAGCTACTTATATCTGGCACCCTCCAGCTGTTCTTACCATTTGACATACATGTACCATTAGTCTGCTACAAGCATTTTGGAAATACCATTCACTTTTTCTTCCTTGCTGCAGCATCCGTCTAGCTGCCCTCTTAATTTCCTAACCCCGGAGAGCCGCTACAGCATCAGAAGGAAATGAAATGGCAACCCCCAGCTGATTACAATGTTCCAGCCAATCATTGCCTCCAGGAGGGCTGGTCAGGAGCTCCCCAGGAACCTCTTTGCCCAGAGCTATCCTTAGCTTTTGGAGTTGAGGATCACCTCTTAGATATGCAATGCTTCTCCCTCAGATCAGTTCAGACCATATCATGTTTTCTATGTGATTGACACAATCCTCAATGGCTCAGATAACAGATTCCACCAAGCTCAAGGTGGCTTTTGGCTTATTGTATTGTAATAAATTTAGGTTAATGTACCAGGGTTAATAGCCAAGCATCTTATAATGTCCCAAGCATTCAGTTAGTTGCAGTTAAACAAGCCATGGCTTAACGTGAAGTATGAATCTATAAGTTGCTGTAAATTTGTCTCAGTGGTAAAGTATTGGAGGCAATATAATGAACTTTCCACTTGTAGATTTCAGACTCCATAAATGATTGACTAAATTCACACATAATTTTAGCCTATATTTCAATTATGGTGTAGTCAATCAATCATGTGAAGCAAACCATCACATACCAGTGTGTGTCAAACACATCTTTGTCAATTGACTGAGGAATAGGCATGCATGAATTCACATTTGGCAACCACAACCAAACACTGTATGCTTAAATCTTGGCACGAGGAACTTCCTAAATCCATGTTTTTCAGGTGAGCTACACACAATTAGAAACTGTATGGGTTTGAGACATGAAAAATAGTCCTTCCTAGTACCTCAGAGAGGTGTCTACATCCCTGCAGGTTGCATAACCCAGCTTTCTTGCTTTGGATTCTTGGCCCATGCAAGAATTAGAAATATCAGAACTTTGGATAAACCTCAACTTGTAAAGTCCAAGAATGTATCTTATATTGTTCCAGAAGCTACTGGAGCCAAATATTGATACTCATAATTAACAGGAAAATATTAAGCATTGATATTACTCATCTCACTTCCCCCTCTTTTGAAGGGGCATGTAAGTCTTTTTTCAAACGCCACAGCCAGTAAGAATAGCAGCAAGCAGAAAGATAGGAATGGGGTTAGAGTGACATACAGAAGACACTCCAAAATCCATTTCCCTTTAATAGTTGGCTAGAAGAGGGAATTATTAGATGGACGTCTAAAAATGAAAATATACTACCTCATAATGTCACCCCTCGTTTGTGTACTGAATATTTCAGAATGAGGATATACCCAGATAAGGTTTTTATTGTAAACTCTTCTTGCTTCATCCATGGCCTTTTAGAAAGAACCTGGACAAAATCATAGAGTTAGAAGGGGCCAGATAGGAAGTTAAGTCCAACCAGTTGAGGAACCCAAATCAAAGCATCACAGACAGAGAGATGGCTGGTTGGCCTCTTCTAGAAGCCAATTAATGAAGGGCCCCCCACAACCATTCTGGCTAATTGGTTCTACCACCAAACTGTTAGCACTTTCTTCTAAGGTTCAATCAAAATGTGCCTTAAACTGATTGTTCTGTTCTGGAACAAGGGAGAATAGTTCCTGTCTTTCTTCAATGTGGTATCCTTTCAGGTATTTGAAGGATGCCATCAAAAAGGGTTCCTGCCCTTAGTCATTTTTCTCTCAAGGCTAAACACACCCAGTTTTTTCAACCTTTCTTTCTTCATAGGCTTTAGTTTCCAGTTCTCTGATCATCTTTCCTTGTCTCTCACTGAACCTGTTCCAATTTCTCTCAATCCTTCTTAAAGTGTAATGCTCAGAATTAGGCACCCGGTACTCAAGATGGTGTCTGATGAAAGCAGAACAGAGCGCCATGATTACTTCCTATGATTTGTAAGTTGCACTTCTATTGATGCAGCCTAAAATTGCATTTGTCTTCTTAGCAACCACATCACACTGCTGCTCATATTTAGTTTGCAATTAACTGTTTCAAGTTCTTTTCCCATCTTATGGTCATGCCTTTGATTTTTGTTTCCTTGGTGAAACACTTCTGTTACGATCTGCTGCTCTAGACATTTTCCAGATCCCACTGTTGGACTGATTACTCTGTAGTTTTCAGAATCTTCTTTTTACCTATTCTCTTTTCCTGCTAAATTTCTTCCTGTGTTTTTTCCAGGATACAATCGGTGACAAAGAGCTGAGAGCACTAGAAACTTCTTCAAGGAAGCACCCCAGAATAGGTATTTAATTCATAACTCTCACAGGACATTATTGTTTGTTTAGTGTATATGGCTTACCTTCTGCTCCTTATATCTGGTTTATTCTCATCCTGCATGCTGTCTTGTTAAGTGTCTGAGCTGAAGACTGTATTGCATAAAGTTAGAAAATCAGGTTTGAATCGTGAAACTATACCCAGATTAGAGAAATATATATTGATTTAAACCTTGGTGCTAAGTATGACTTGTTTTAACTATGACTTATAGACCAAATCACAAGTAATGGGTTCACAAACATGCTAAGCTAAAACCAAGGAAATTACCTACTAGTTTAGTACAATATGATACACCCACAATGCAAATGAAACGTTGATAATTTGGAACATTTCTCAATCTCCAGAAAACTCTAAAAACATAATTGGTCTGATCCATTCTATACCTGTTGCATTCTATTGTCTACAGCCTCATCCAGCATGGTCATTAGCCATGTTGGTTTAGGAGATTGGAGGTGCAGTCCAACACAGCTACTGGCCGTTAGAAGCTATCATTGCATTTATTCCCGACTTCACCATAACTGTGATATATATCAAGTATGTGCCTTAGATACCTTAAATGGAACAATCCAATTTCTAATCCAAAAAGAGACCCTCATTAGTGACATACAATATCCTCTAGACTTATCCTTCAATAAACAGGACAGGGTTTAAATTGCCTCAACAAGGGTGAACATTGGTAGAACACACCCTGTAAATCACACTAGTTGTAAAATGGTCAGAAACTTTCTATAATAGCTTAGCTTAAACTGGGTTTGCCTTTGTTTATTCCACCTCTGTGGATATTGGGGTTAAGTGAATAATGTGTATTGCTTTACAAGGCTGTGGAATTATTTTCTTATAATCATGCTTTATCAACTTAATCTCAATTTCCACCAAATGCTAACCTGAGAAAGGTATCTCAAAGCATGGAAGCATGAGTAAGTACTTAATTCTTCGAACCATCAGATAGGCAAATGTTATAAATAAAATGTGAGAATACATTTCTTTCTGTCCTTTTTTCCAAAATTCCATTTGATTTCTTTTAAAGGACTAATAACATATATTAACAATGAAGAGAAGTATAGTATATTCATAAAGCAAATTTTAAATTAAATTATTAAGGTAAACTAATTGTGGTTCACACCTACAACAAACAAAGCAATGGGGACATCATGGCAAAACAGATAAATCAGTAGATCTGATTGAGGAAAGGTGCAAATTGTAATACCACAGCATTTAAAAATTACAATTTTTGTTTTTAATTAGCCATGAAAGCCGGCTGGGTGACTTTGGGCCAGTCACTCTCTCTCTCAGTCCAACCCAGCTCACAGGTTTTTTTTTTGTAAGGAAAATGGGAAAAAAGTGTGTTGGATTATTTGTAAAAATAATAAAGGTGGAAAATGAATGAATGAATGAATGAACGAACAAACAAACAAACAAACAAACAAACAAACAAACAAACAAACAAACTGCAGAGACTCAGGTGGTTAGGACCCTGGCCATGTTTGAGACCTGAGTGCTGCTGGGTGGCAGGGTAAGCTCCTGTCACTCGCTCCAGCTCCTTGATTGGACATGAAAGGAGCTCCCATGAGCACTCCCCGGGCAACGGTGACGTCACCAACTAATCCTTTCAACCCAGAAGGTGCCTCTGGCATGAATGGGAATGGGGAATTAAATAAATAAATAAAGGATGGATGGATGGATGGATGGATGGATGGATTTTCTGGTTAGAGAAGATAACCTGGTACTTTCAGGTTGCTTTAAACTACAATTCCCAACAACAGCCAATACATAACACTAAGTTTGAGTTATTTGCAGGTGATTTCCCATCAAGAGGCTGCTCCTTAGAATAGTTACATGAATCGAATTTGGTAGTTCCAACATATCAGAACTGTCAATAGCTCCATGGGGAGAGTGTAGCCAAGCCATAACAAATAATCATAATGCAGGATGCAAATTGCTATCCGAAACGGCTTTTTCTTAAACTATCATCTACCAATAAAAAGAGACCAAGCATAGCTCTTTGTTAGGGATCTCATCTGCATGAAATAAATCAACTTTGAATAAATAATTTGCCACCACAAATTTTTTTTAATAACTGGAACTGATGCCCCAGAAACCATTTTTCTTCTGTAACCCATGATTTGAGGAAAAACTAGTGGTAGCTTTGTAGGATTCATTTTGTACACAGTCTGCTCTCTGTGTACGTGTACAACTTTTGCTGGACGTGTGTATGAATGAAATAAAGCGAATTGCACAGATACAGTACATGTTGATATCCAGGGGTATAACATTCGGATTGTAGAAATCTGGACAACCATTTGATTGGTTGATAGCAAACAAGCATCTCAGAGGTTTGATTTGCTGCTTTCTAACAGCCACCTGGAATTTTGTTGCCCAGGTATGTTTCTACAACCTTTCAGTTTTCCTACTTGCTTGAAATTCAGGATAAGATGTATCGTGCTATATATTTATATGGGTGTTCATATGTGAATGTGCGTGCTTTACACGTTTGTGGCTGTATTATAGTACATTCATAAATATTTCAGAACTTATTCTATGTCTGCTCCGCTATACTTCCTGAATTGGCAAAATAATCTCAATGTAAAAGCGGATGAAAAAAAAATCAACACAGGAAGAAATCTTGAAGCGTTTCAAAATAGAATCCTTCCAAATATCAGGCTGAGAAAGAGTGTTCCATCTGGTCTTGCTTTGCCAAGACAAACACAAAGAGGAGAGATCCAGGAGCAGAACATGGGTTAAGCCAGAGTTTCTCAATCTCAGCAGTTTAAGACGCGTAGTCTTCCATTCAGAATAACAGAGTTGGAAAGTGCCTTGGAGGTCTTCTAGTCTGACCCCTCTGCTCAAGCAGAAGACCTTATGCCATTTCAGACAAATCATTGTCCGGCCTCTTCTTAAAAACTTCCAGTGATGGAGTAACCACAATTTCTGGAGGCAGCCATCTCACTGATTGTTCTAATGGTAAGGAAATTTCTCCTTAATTCTAGGTTGCTTCTCTCTTTGAATAGTTTCCCTCCATTGCGTCTTGTCCTGCCTTCAGGTGCTTTGGAGAATAGCTTGACTCCAGAACTCCAGAATACTCCATCCAAAATGTGGGAAGGTTAAATTCTGGGAGTTGTAATACACACATTTAAAAATTGCTGAGGTTGAGAAACAGTGGGTTAAGCCATAAGAACTCATAGGAACTTTGAACAAGATACCTGACTAAACCTGTGGTAGCCTCTCACCATGCTTTTTCCCTTTTGCTGCAAGGCTAGAATTAAATAGGGGAAGAGGAAAAAGGTCAGCCTCATTCTAAGTGCAGCCCCTAAAAATTTGGAGGTCAGCCTTATTAACCTTAATCATAGTGGCAAGAATGATATTCAAAATACCAGGGGACTTTGGTACCATTTTAATAGGCTTACTTTTATTCTGAGAAAGTAACTTATATTAAGTATAATTCCTTTTTTATGGGACAGTCAAACTGCATACTTTCACTTCTCCTTGTTAGTTTCTCAAAGCCTCTACTTCATAACCCTCCAATTACAGCATTTAAGATTCCTCGCGAATCATTTTTGGAAGGTGTATTCTCATGGCATTGGTTTTGTCTCTCATTCACAGCCCACCATGGAACCACCTTACATTCATATTTAGTAGCTGTACCAGTTTAGAATTGTGTTTCCCTTCTTCCAATACAAATCTTGCCATATAAATGATCTACTACAACGTCTCGCTGACAATGTAGTTGATTGTATGGGCCAGGGTAGGATCTGTTCAATTTGCATAAACTGATTGGTATTTTGTCAAGTACCTGTTGAATGTTCATGGGCTGTAGTTTTCTTTTTCTTAAAAACAAAACAAAACCACCAGACTGGTGTATTCTTGATGGATGTGTTTGGGTACATCTGTCTGTTGAAGAGAAGGGGTGGGGGGAAATGCTCTAGTCATTTCTCTATTTTACCCAAGAGAGCTGAAAGAGTCAAGTGACTAAAGAATTGTGTGCGTAAGTGAGCAGATTGTGAAAATTGACAAAATGCTGGTGGTGGGGCAGGGATTGGCTGAGATCCTTTAAGTCCCCATCTCCAAATCCTGTGCAAGAGTGCTACTTCCACCTCCTGGTACCTACCTACTTCACTCTATGTTGGGCAGGACAAAGATGGAGGATAAAGCTACTATAGGACCCATTCTTGGCTTCCCCAAAAACTTTATTTTGAGCCTGAGCATTCGGGGAATAGGATTTGTGGAAAGACAGAGCCGCTTCCTCTGTATGGAGAGATAATGCTAGTTTGTAATAGTGCTAAACCCATGTCTAAAACAGTCCAATTATTCTAATAGTCAGGCTTCCTTTGAATGCAGAACGTTCACCTAGTGCCAAAGCAAGTTTTGACAGGGGGCAAAATTGCAGCTCTAGTCATCTGACAAAATCTACCTCCTTTCCAGCCTCAGTCCCATCCCATATTGTTTTCCCAAAATCTGGAGGGGACACACAACCAGGGGAATCTATGAATCACTTCTTCTAACTAACCTGTCACATATTACAATTGAAAGAGACCATTAAGAACTTGGCCATAAGGACAGCATCATAAACCAACATATTTTTCTGCCAACTCAAAGCATACTTTTCTTCCAGCATTGTCGCTATGGCAGTGCTTTGTTGTTTTGTTTTTTAAGAATACAATAGCAGCCTTTAAGGTACCTCTTAAGCTGATCCAATGCTTGGAGACCAAGATAGACAGAATTCATCTTTTGTTTCCAAAACATGTCTCTCCCATATAATCCTCTTAATACAAGAGCATAACTGTTGAAAACTAGTTGGCACCTTTATCATTCAACCATAGGGTCATTATGGAGATAGATTCAGTTGCCACCTAATGTTCTGCTTTGCTGTTTAACAGATTTTAACAGATTAACAGAGTTGGAAAGGGCCTTGTAGGTCATCTAGTCCAACCCACCACCCACGCAGGAGACCCTACACCATTTCCGACAAATGGCAGTCCAGTCTCTTCCTGAAAGCCTCCAGTGATGAAGCTCCCACAACTTTCGAAGGCAACTTCTGTTCCATTGGTTGATTGTTCTCATTGTATTAATGTTAGGCTGGTTGGTCTGTAGTTTCCTGGATCTGTTTTTTGTCCTTTTTTGAAGATGGGAACCACATCAGCTCTTTTCCAGTCCTCTGGTAGTTCCCCGGTGCTCCAGTATTTTTGAAATATGTGGTACAGTGGTTTTGAAATGACATCTGCCAGCTCCTTTAGAACTCTGGGATGTAATCCGTCAAGTCCCGGTGATTTGTATTCATCAAGATCAGACAGGTCTATCTTTTTGCTTATTTTAACTTTTATTTCTAGTCTGTCTTTTACAGTTATGTTTTTGGTAGGTTGGGCTATAGTTTCTTTTTGCATGAAGACCAATGCAAGGAATGAATTAAGCGGCTCTGCTTTCTCTCTGTTGCCTGTTACTTCCTTGCCGTCTTCTCTCTTTAGAGGTTTAAGTTGTGGCAGGTCTGACAAAATGTCTTTAATGGTCTTTGGACTGCATAAGATGGGAGGGCAGCTGGGGATTAGAATCAAATTTGTGGAAAAAAATATGAATGACTTGCCCACTTTCTTTTGCAGATTGTGCCTCTTTCCACAAGACTGAATCACAGAAGCTCTTAAATAATAGAAGCACATTGTTCATGTATTGTCTGAAATTGCCTGTAATGTAACACAGCCTGTCTGAACGTTTGTGCACCTGAATACAAATGTTGGGATCGACACTGGTATCAGAAGGCACATTGCCCCAGGACCACCTTAGTGTCACACCTCTCTGCAGTGGCTTCAGTGAGAAGGGCTGCTTTATTTTGCTGAACTGTAGTCTAGCTTGGTTGGCAGGCAGCACAGGGAAACCAGTGACCTCCCTGAATCCTCTCTCTACCTGTTCTAGTACTGTGCAGCTCATCTGCAGACTCTGCCTTTCTCACTCACACATGGCACATTCCTAAAAATATCTTGGCAGGAGAGAAAGTGCAAAGGCATCACAGATGGTTCTTAGTTCTGCATGCAGTTAAAGATGAGATTCAAGATAAGGGCTGTCAGTTCTTTGCCTAAAGCCAAGCATGAAACCTCATTAAGCATGATGGTCTCCTTTCCCCACCCTTTCATGTCTCCTCCTTCCTCTTCAGCCTGCCTGTACTCAAGCCCCCTTATTAAGCATGCACTTCTATGCAAGGAGCACTGACTTCCCCTTAATTGAGGCATAATAATTAGAGCATTAACACATTAGGAGGGTGAGACCGCATGTTTAGCTTTTGTGATTAATTATCTGAGGATTGTAATAAGTTGTAAAGACATTAATTACTCTGGCATGTTTATTGCTGTAGACTGCAGTGCAGACACTTTGCAGTGATGCAGAGGAAAGAATAGAAGGGTGTGTCCCTAGACATTTTGGCAACAGAAAGTGCATGATGGGATACTGACAGCAGAGTCTTTTCCCCTTCAATCTTTTATTAGCCTCATTAGAACATTTGTTTTCTCCAAGTAAAAGATATATCTCAGAAAACACGGTTGAGAGATTCATTTTGGATTGATTGGTAGGGACTAAAAAGGAATTATTTTCAACAACGTGGAAGAGGAAAGGAAAGGGAAGGTCTCCAATCCATATTTCTTCAAGGTTTTATTCTGGGTTTTCTGGCACAATATTTGGTCACTCAGACTAACTAGTTTTAGACACAGTCAGTGTTAATAATCTAGGTACTTTTATGCTGAGTTTCTAGCCAGGTTTAGCTCAAGACATTTTGCTGAATGTGTCAAAGCACAAGGCTGTGTCTTTTTCTCTTCTATATATATAGAAGTCAACTGAACTGAGTTGAGATGGATCGAAGGAAGAGTACCTTCCATGGAACCTGGGATTAGCTAGTAGGGATTTGGGACAGTCAGTGTGATACCCACAATCCTGTTCTTCCGGAGAAGGAAAAGGCCAGGAGTGTAGGAGGAGCAGGTAGCTGTGTTTCCCCTGCTGCTTCCAGTATCTGCTTCCTGAAGGAATTGCTTCACTTTGCTTAAAGATGGGCTGATCCTCTTCATCGCTATCCCAGATGAGAGATAATTAGGCAAATGGACTGATCACTAAGATGATAATTCTGTGTTTTGGTTATATCCCTTTGATTTTTAGCTGGGCTCTCAGGATTAACTTTTCCTTCATTAAATATCACCAGGGCCTTTGGTTGGATTGTGCAGCAAACTCTTCAGACCAATTCCAACTTCCCTGTGGAACCCAATTAGGGCTTCCATTAGTCACCTGGGATGGACTGATGTCACAAAATCTGATTTCCTTGCAGGCTTCACACTATCTTCTAAGTGGCCATGTATTCCCCCCCCCCCTCTTGATATGTTTATTTCCTGTATAGTTTAGCATTGAAGGAAATGCTGCATCCTCAACTTCTGGCTTCTGTAAAATACCATCTTGAACACTTAGATTCATAGCACCTATATTTGCACCTATATATTGCCAATATATAGCACCTATATATTGCTTAGCACATTGTAAGCCGCCCTGAGTCTTCGGAGAAGGGCGGCCTATAAACCAAATTAAAATAAAAATAAAAATAAAAAAATTAATTTTCTTCTGCT
>JANHFK010002506.1:462391-473226 GCA_036250565.1 Sibynophis collaris | reverse complement strand
GAAGGGCGGGATATAAATCAAATTAAAAAAAAAAAAAAAAAACTACTAGACGGTCTGGCAGATCTGCAAAGATAGAAAGCCAAGCTATTTTTTTCTCCCATACATTCATATATGCTATGTTACATCAAGCTCAGTGATTAAGCTTGCGCACGTCAAACAGCTCAGTCCGTCATTATAAGGTCTATTTCTGAGGGATGTGTGATATGAAGGTTTAGAGTGGTGTATAAAGTGGGCCGCTATGCTTGTTCAACAAACAACAATTTTAAAAACTCGATTGAGCATTATGTGTGAAACCAAGCAGTTACATACAGTCTTCTCCAACCAAATGCCTTGTATAGATGTTTGGGGACTACAGTTCCCAGAACTCCTCGCCAGAAGGGACAAAAAGAGGATTCCATCTTGTAGAGAGCTAGAAATTACTATATTTCAAAGACTTGCTGGCATTTCTCTGCTGTTCTGCTCCAAACAACTCTTGAGTGATGTAGATTAAAAAAAAAAAAACAATTACTGACAATAGGAAATTAAGTCAGCAATGGCGTGATCCAAAAGAGGAAGACCCCAAACTTGACTTCCTCTAAATGCCTACCCATCCCAGAGTCAGCTTTTCATCTCTCTGAGAAAACTTACCAGGGGGAACAATCAAGGCTTCTAGAACTGGAGGTAAGTTATTCCACAGCCTGGTATCCCTACAGAGAAGGGAGACACGTTAAAGATGGTAGCAGGAATTAAGTGGCAACCAGAGCATTTTCCACACTGACGGGTGTTACATGGGTGAACCAAAGTTCCCCGTAACTTTTCAGGCCATTTATTATTGAACCAGCTGAAGCTTCCATGCAGTTTTCAAGGGCAGCTCCCTGAGGAGCAAATTGCAGCAGTACAGCTATGAGGTGACAAATTTGAGTGACTGTGCTCAGTCTCCAGGAAAGGGTGAGTACACAAGATATAATTGTACAAAGAGTTTCCTAGCCATCCGTAGGAGCAACAAATCCCCCAGAATACAACCCCCAGGCTGCAAACTAGCTGATTAGTACCAGAATACCTGCCACAAGGGATGTGTGGGCAGACGAACTGTATACAGAATTGCAGGGATCTCATTGATGTGAATGAAATTGTTTCCTTGCTCTAACCACCTCCCACCAATACTCCTGTTTATTTTTCTTCCCCTATGCTCTTATGTTTTTGTTTGTCTTCCCCCATTACAGCTTTTGGAATGTAATCTTCTCAGAAGAGATGCATTCTTTTATACTTGTTCATGAGTCACACCAATGAAACGATGCAGTCGACAAGCAAGCAAGCACAACATGCCTTCTGCCCAGGGAGATGCATTACCCATAAATCCAATGGGATTCTTTTCAGTGAAAAGAATCCCAAATTGGGCTACCAGCTATTATGTCTTTGAGAAGAGCTCCAGAGTTGGGAGTCCCTTTCCACCACATCCTGGTTTGTTTCTAATCTTCATTATTCAGATTCATTTAAATATGAATGTATTTGTTGCGTTAATGATAAACCTCTACCTTGGGAATAACAGAATGAAGCCCCCTGAAAGATTTGACCAATTGACTCCATGCCGATAGGCCCGAATACATGGAATTCAGTTTTTGTTTCCCATAAATGTTTCTTCCATGTAATCCTATTCGTACCAAGGCAGAATTTATAAAAATCAAATTGTGCCTTTACAATTCCATCATAAGTCCTTAGGAAAGAGGGTTCAGCCCTAGACCCTAGATACCACAGGAGCTTCTTTGTTATTTGGCAAAGCAGTAGTTCCCCCCCCCACACACACACACAAAGGGTCAGGTTTTCACATACCCCCTCCCATTACATAAGACTGGGAAGAAATATCTATTATTATTATTAAAAAAAAACAGCACAAGAAGAGCAAGCAAGAAATTTCAGTCTATAAACATTCAAGCATGAGTCTCAAAATATTTCTACCCTCTGTCTGCAATGAGCATAGACAGTAACTCAAGGCCTTACTCTCAAGGAAGTAAAAAAACAACTGTTTTAACTAGGATGACAATACTGATTTTATTGGGAATATTGCATTTGATTGTTTTCTTTTTCTCCCCTCTTTGATTATCTTTTCTCAATCTATTTTTATATCTAGAGGTTTGGCTTCATTGATTTTATAAGAAAATTTTTCATTAAGACTTCCTGTGTGCAAGACTGCAGAGTTATGTAGCTAGCACTTATTTGTTGGAATTGGCTCAAGGTTTGCTAATTTCAGTATATCTGGACTTTGGGCAAGAATAAGCAAGGCCCCTTCCTTCCCATTTCTAAGAGCTGGCTAAACAATAAAGTCCTGGACAGAGGTCTCCAGCTAGACAGACAAGGAGTGTTGGGAGATTCAGTTTGATTGGTGGCAGTCTATCTTAATTACCTTTCACTGGGAGCCTTTGGAAGAAGGGGACTGCCATGGAGATTTAAAATTATCCCCTGCCTGGTTAGATGACAAACCCATAAGCAGAAATGTAATTCTCCAGACGCTGGTATTTTCCTGTTCTCTCACACCAGAAACAGCAAGTAAACACAGAAATTGGTATCACTTGGGAATTAACCCCATGAGATTACTTGCCTGTGTGAGTGGTCCATTATGATTCCTCCAACACAACACTTTTTCCCCCAGGGAGGATTGTTAACATGCTTCACTTGCAAAATGTCAGGTGCATGTGTGAACTAGCCTTCACAGATTTTTCACAGGTAGGTCAAAAGCCAAGCAGACAACTGACACAACAGACCAAATACCAGAACACTGTCCAAGTCATCAGGGCACAAAATCTAAGGCAAAAGAAGTCAGGTTCCTGCCTGTGTGATGGAAAGCGTTAGGACAGATTCTGAGCATCCCCCCCTCAAATCTTTTGAAGTTTCAAACACAAGATAAGAGGATGCTCCCTTTTTAGGCCGGGTGCTGGAGAGTGTTGAATGTTATTTCAGCACAGATGGTAGAATAACATACCTGATAGCACCTGAGGGTAGCAGGCTAACTTAGATAACTCAGGACAGGCCCGAAGAGATGCGGGATTGTCTTCCAATTGAAGGGGAACCCTCAGTGGCAAAGGATTTCAGAACAATGGCTCACTTACACACACACACACAAACACAAACACATTGGTAAGGCCATCCTGCCCCCATCGGGTCTACAAGATGGCATCTTTCATTAACCCAATATTTGGCAAAACCCCAAGAGAAAATAGGGAGATTTTTCAAAGCCTTCCAACTGAAGAAAAGCAGATGCACGAAGATATGCTTCACTAGCTGGTCAGCCTCCAAATAACTCTCAAGACTATAGTGAAAGCAGCAGGTTTATTACGGGCAGACGTGAGCACGCGTGCACACACACACCTTCCAGAATTAAATTAACAAAGGGAATGAACGTATGTTTCCAAGTGCAATTCCTCACTAATCAGAAAATCCCCAGTAGGTGGGCACGGTATGCTGGAGACAAGTTGCATTTGTAAAATATGATTAAATCCCAAATAGCCACTGAAGTAATTCCACTTCCTTCCTGTGTGATCTGGCACCAGGCAGACATGCTACTTGAATCAAGGGATCCAACTGGGAGGAAGGGAATCTCAGCCCTACTTCTTCCAGTCCTGATAATTCATG
Organism: Sibynophis collaris; assembly: GCA_036250565.1. Classification (NCBI taxonomy): domain Eukaryota; kingdom Metazoa; phylum Chordata; class Lepidosauria; order Squamata; family Sibynophiidae; genus Sibynophis; species Sibynophis collaris. The sequence goes on along the minus strand of JANHFK010002506.1, from coordinate 469,620 downwards.
TGACCTGCGACTCCAAGAAAAGAACTTGCGATGTTTCCTTCTTCAATAGGCAGGCAGATACGTAGCTGTGTTGGTAACTCAAGAGGTGCAAGTTATTAGTATTTTATGGATATGGGCCTTGACACTGAGTTTTGTTATAAAGCACTTTACATTTTCAATCACTTCTCCCATTCTTCCTTGGAGGGCTGATTGGAAAGCATACGGGCCACAAGTCCCAAACAAAGATAACTCCATCTGACTGGGAGAAATGCTTAAATTAATGGCTGAGTCGATTCCTTTTTGTTTAAACTCATCCCTTGCCTAATTCTAAAATGACCAGGTTACTCCTCACAACACCCTTGACCTAGAAAAAACATACTTGAAATTCTGTTGCACAAATGCAATCATACGCTCAAGAAAAAAATGTGCCAAATAGTAAGCAAGGGTACTCACAATCAAACTCACTTCTAACTCACCTCCAAGAGTCAATACTGAAAAGGTAAGAACATAAACAGTCTTCTCTTTTCTGAAAGTTGGGATCCGTAATTCCTAAAATACTTCGACTACCTGCACTTAATAACAGTAATTTGACGTGCTCATTGCAGCTTGCGTGCTTCATGAACTAAGAACAGGGGTGGGTTCCACTTACCTTCGCTACTGGTTCATAACGGGAGCGTGCGCCTGCTCACTTCACTTGCGCACAACACTTCTGCGCATGCGCAAAAGCTTCTGTGTATGCAGAGAGAGTCCATGATGATGTCTGGGCAGGTGGGCAGAGCCTCCCACCGCTACTATCGGTTTGCAAGATCCGGATCGAGATCCAATAGGAACCCACCACTGACTAAGAAGGCACAGCCTATACACAGAAAGTTTATGGAAGGAGGAGGAGGAAAATAATACATATTACTCTGGCACCAAATGAGAAGAGAGGATTCATTGGAAAAGACTCTGATGTTGGAAAGATAGAAGGCAAAAAGGAGAATGATAACAGATGAGATAGATAAGTGTCATGGACATAATGAACATGAATTTGGGTAAACTTCACGAGATAGTGGAGGACAGAGGGGGCCTGGCATGCTATGGACCATGGGGAGTTGGACACACCTTAGCAACTGAGCAACCAAAACCTTCCATCTCAATTCCTAACTTCTGCAGCAAACCAGAATTTGGCTCTCAGTTCAATACACTGATATAAAACAAAGCAGAAGATATTCACTGCTAAAAATCAAGGGAGACAAACTTTTCCCTTCTCTTGTTTCCTTCCAGAACTCTGAAATAGATTTGGACCAACTGGAGTTGGCAGTTTAAAAAAGATGGAGAAAGAGCAAGTTTCTCTCTCTCTCTCTCTAATGTCCATTTCCTATATGGGTTAACCTCTCAATTGCAAGAGAACTATGGTATATACATGCATTACTTTTATTCACCTGCACAACTGGTTTGGCCTTAACTGCAAAATATCAAATGGTGAGAAACCAACATGTAAAATTGCATGTGTGAACTGGCTCTTCGAAGCATTTGTTTCAACCCAACTACAATATGGGTTAAACAACTCAGCTCAGCTTTCAATATACAGGTCAATGTGTTGTGGAAAAAGTCTACTACAAAATCCTATGGATGCATGATGACTGGAATTTGAGCGAAAAAAGAAGACAGATGTCCCCAGCACAGAGATCCCAAAATAATTCCCAGGATGGGACAGGAGTATCCCCTCATTAAAAATATAATAAAGGAAGATCCTTAACTGGCTTAGTAAAGAGAAGTGGGAATATCTTGGCTTGGAGAAAAATGAATTAGCCTTCTGAGATGGTTTAATGTTTTAAAAAAAAGGAAGAGGAAGGAAAATTCCTGGTTGATTGGTTAATACATACATACATACCTGGTTGGTTAATACATACAACCAACTATTTTGTCTAGCTTTACTTTTCTAGTTTCGTAAACAGATTCAGAACTGGACTCATTTTGTCCATTTCTAAGATCCATTTGCCTCCTAAGATTCATCAGATTCATCATCCCTCATTCTCCTTCACCTGCTTTCCCAAATCTCTCCCAACTCTGTCCCGCTACCGCTCTGTTAATATCTCTCTTTGCTTATTAGCAAAGTTCTGCAGCACAGACTCTTTCAATTTGAACATGTGTTGTGTTCAAAACCATCCCTGAACATTTGTGATCACACTATTCAGATTCAAGAGCTAAATAGTGCTTTTACAACTCTGCTTAGCCTTTCGCCAAAGGCAAATAAAGAACCCCTTTATTGATTTTCCATAAAAAAAAACATGGCAGCATGAGGGAGGGGAGAGCTCAGAAAACATCTCCCCAAACTTGGGTTTAATGCCACTGTCCTTGGAGGAGCCAAAATCACGGAAGGGTTTATCAACCACAAGGATTCACATGGCCAGCTTTCCTGGGAGTCATGCTGCAATTATTCCATCATATCCTACGAAGTAGGACTGGAAGCCACTTTTTCATGGTCTTCTTTTTTCTTCTTGACTTTTGAGAAAAAGACGGTGGATTTGAAAACTGACTTGTTCCTTAGTAACCTTTTTGGTGAAAATAAAGCAAAAGGGAAAGAGTAAACAGCCATAGGCTGACCATAAGCCTTTGAAATTAGCAGCAACTCATCCCTGTGAAGATCTGGGCTCCCAACTTCTATTCCCAGAATATTCCATGATATTGGCAGTGAAAAGCCAGATGCTCCGGTCTACTTAAATTGATTTAATCGAATGTTGTGGCATGCTAACATCTGAGCAGCAGACTAAGTAGGCAAAATGTTACTTGGCCACATGCTTTATATATATATAAAAGCGAGTATTCCTCTTCTATCTTCTGAATCGGTGATCACTTTCTCTTCTTTGGAAATAAAACTAGAAACCTGATTTGACGATATTTTTTGTTCCATGGCTTGCTTAGTTACACTTTATGAAAAAAAAAGGTTTGCATTAATTTTATCATTCTCTTGCAAAAATGTGAAGATAAACAATAGACGAATTGTGAAGATTTTTGTTTACTGAAAAGTGTTGCAGAATATGGGGTATGGCATGGCATGGTATGTTTTTCACTTACAACTATTGCATTCCCATGGTCACATGATTGAAATTTAGATGCTTGGCAATTGGCTCATATTTATGATAGTTGCAGTGCCGCATGGTCATGCAATCACTTTTTGCAACCTTCTAACAAGCAAAGTCAATGGGGATGCCACATTCACTTAACAACCATGTTATTCACTTAACAACTGTGGTGATTCACTTAGCAACCGTGTCAAGAAAGATCATAAATTGGGGCAAAAACCCACTTAACTGTTTTGCTTAGCAGCAGAAAACTTTTAAGTTCAACTGCGGTCGTAAGTCGAAGACTGCCTGTAATGAAGCACACAGTGCAGCAGCTGCAGTTCTGGAGGAACTGTCCGTGCCAACCAAATTTGAATATCCTCTAAGGACACGTTTTGGTAAACACAACACACTTCATGGCTAGCCTGTGATGAAATTAAATCTCCTCCAAGGAACAATTACCTAAAGCTGTCCTCCCTTTCTTGTTCCTTTATTTAATTTGCTTGCCTGAATGAGAATTTTAGTGAAAACTTTCACTAAAAGGGGAGAAGAAGGGAATGGGGCAAATTCTAAGGTCTAAGCTAAATAGAAGCTTGTATTTTCTTCCTTGAAGCCAAACTGTGGCAACCAAAAGAACAGATCCTGATGGTCTGGGAAAGTTAGGAGCATCTTTAGACCAGGGAGATGTTTCCAAAATATACTCTGCAGTGTAGGAACCACTCTACATTTACTTATGTAACTTCTATGTCTTTTCATAATCAAGTTTTCCCCAAAGGTTCCTGAGCAAATGTTGATTTATAAAATACTCATATAGTTTGAAAATCGCTGTGATATATTGATGTATATCAGCCACTGTTACTGAGAAATGCTATTCTAGCTCATTTATCAAATTCCGCAAAAATATTGGTTGCTGAATGTCAAATACCAAAGTGTCATATCATTAGGCATCCAATGCAGACATGAAATATTGTTAAGAATATTCAAACCCTTAAAAAGAATCCTAGAGATTATTTCTAATGGAACAATGTAAACAGCCACAGGACTTGCCACTGCCTCTAACGGCATGTATGGTTCTTATTTTCCTTTTTTATTTCCCGATACAACATATACTATCTCTCTCTCACATACACACACACATACACACACCTTGTTAGAAGTTTTTCAGTTGTTACAAGAGCATCCTGGGACACATTTTTTCATGGTCATTACACATGTTCCTTGATTGTGCTGCCTTTAAACATTGTGTAGGCATTGGAGTATCAGCCTTGGAAAAGCTGTTCCTGTAACAATACTTCTGATTTTTCAATGCCATGAGTATCTGAATAAGCTATGTTTACTGGCGCTACAACAGAGGTGGCCAACCTTGACAATTGGCTGGGGAATTCTGGGAGTTGAAGTCCACAACTCTTAAAAGTTGTCAAGGTTGGATGCCCCTTCTCTACCGTATGGAAAGAGAACACTAATCTCCCCCCTTTTTTTTACTGGCCTTGGGAACTAATCCCACAAAAGCAAGAAAACTTCTAATTTTCTAAGCTTTTAAGGAGAGGTATAACTTATCGCGCACACACCAGATGTAGGAAAACCTATAGCCACATCGGGAGTATAATTTTGTGCCACTTCCCTTTCTGATTACAGCAATAAAATGATAATTTTCCCACAATTCCAAGGCAGGAAATACATGTATTCAGTACTGTAAATCCCAAAATAGACTTAGCATTGTTTTAAAATGCTAAGGAAAGGAAAAACCATCTACCAAAATATCACCAAAACCCAAGGGAGGAAACAACAAATCCCAGTGTTGCCCGCATGTCTGGCACAACCCTCCCAATTATGTATTATCGTTCCAGTCTCTGTGTTCTTCTATTTTCCCCAAATCTATTAAGTACAGTGTGGTTGCAACTTTGCCCACCCAGGAAATAGGGTTACATTTTCATTAGAGCAAGCAAAAACCTAAGCTCCTTTGCTGCCTCTTGCTTCATATATCCTCATAAAGTAGCCAAACATTGTCTAGAGGGAAAATACTGTACATGTAGTCATTGACTTACAAGCATTTGTTTAACGACGATTCAAAGTTACAACAGTACTGGAAAAAGTGATGTATGATCAGTTTTCACTCTTCACCATTTATACCTGTGACTGTTGCATCATCCCCATGGTCAGATGATCAACATTCAGGTGCTTGACAACTAGCCTGTATATAAGAGAGTTACATTGTCGTGTGATCACCATTTGTACCCTTCGCAGCAGGCTTCCGACAAGCAAAGCCAATGGGGAAAGCCAGATTTGCTTAATAACTACATGATTCACTTAACAACTGCAGTTACTGTGTTTCCCCAAAAATAAGACTGGGTCTTATATTATTTTTTGCACCAAAAGACGCATTAGGGCTTATTTTCCAGTTAGGTCTTATTTTGGGGGGAAATACAGTACTAAATGTGTCTCTCTGGCTGACTATTTTAACCAGGGCTTATTTTTGGGATAGGGCTTATATTACGAACATCCTGAAAAATCATACTGGGGCTTATTTTCCAGTTGGATCTTATTTTCAGGGAAACACGGTATTTGCTTACCAACTATGGCAAAAAAAAAGCTCATTAAAAGGGGCAAAAATCATTTAGGAATTGCCTTACTTAGCAAAAGAAATTTTGGGCTCAATTGTGGTTGTAAGTTGAGGACTACCTGTGCGGTAATGTAACACACTCTCTACAACTAAGCATAGTTGTATGCTACAACTATCTCTAGAAAATGCTTGGTTTGAAAAAGAAACAAATCACTGGAAGAAGAAACTGAGGCCAAGAGATAACTTTTCATTAAGGTCTTCCCTCCAAATTTCCATAATATTCATGGGAAAACATTCTATGACATTCTAGATGCACAAAATAAGTAACCATTCAGGGGATTTCAGATCATCTGGCCCGGGTTGCAGTGATTATGAGTTATATTATCCAATGTAGCAGAAATACGTCATACACACACACACACACACACACAACTCCATCAATCTGAAAAAAATAGACAAACTTCCATTTATCCTGAAGCTTACTTTCTCAGCCTGTTATTAACAAGACAGTTAAAATGACTTATGCTAATTCTACACACTATATAGCTCTGAGTAGCAGCAGCAGTTGTGTTTTTAGTTGGGGTGTGCTTATACTTAAAACCCAAACAATAAATGTTGTAAAACAGGCTACACCAGAATCAACAATAAAACAATACCTGTATGGTAATTAATTTAAAGACATTATCTAATCCTTGCGTTACCATAATTTAAACTAGTTTCAGATTCACCTGCCTTAACAGAACATTGCTACAGGAACTGGATTAGGATACTATAGTTATCCCCTCACCCTCCCATTCCCAAGCAAGCATGATCCTAGTTTAATTCTCAGATTCCCCTTTCCCCCAATGTGGCTGTTTTAAATTCTGCTTTGTTTTAATCCTCGTTAGCTGTCTAGAATTGTGAACGAGGTGGCTGTAAAAAGTTGGCTAAATAAAATAAATAAAATGTACTGCCGGCTGAAAAGAAGTTCTTTCAGTATCGGAAAGGTCCAATGAAGAAGAAGAACCGTTTTACGAGCCTTTTGGAACCTCAGGAAACTCGACTCTAAACAGTTCAAGGGAGAGTCGGTTCCAAACAGCAGGAGTGCGATGGGAGGGGGAGGGGAAAAAGCTCTGAAAGGAGAGGTTGCCAATTTTGACAGTAGAGAAAACCAAGCAACCCTGATTGCGTGATTGAGACCTGAGCGCAGAGAGCCTGAAATTGTAATCAAGGTATTGAAATAACTTGGGTCTTCCGGCACAAACTGCCCAGAAGTTCAGCCACCAAATCAATAAATAAAAAATCTCCAAATCAAAAGGGCTCAGAAACCCGATTTTGAAGAATCGGGTGGGAGAATCGTGAATCTCTGTGGCTCTCGTGTGTGTCACTTGGGGAGTTGTTCCGGCAATCGAGGCGGCTTACATATTGATGAAACAAATAAAAAGATTTCTCCGAAAGGGAGTTCTTCCGTAAGACTTGATTGCAGCCCGTTTGCCTGCATAACGTCTGGGCCACTCCTTTTCTGATAGATTAATGGAGAGAGCGCGCATCCCATATGGCATAAATTCAACAGAAAAAGCCCCCCCCCCTTTTGTTTTCCCCCCGGGCATGGCGAGATGAAGTGACAACTGACGTTTTGGGGTTTGAGATTCCCGCTTTTGAAG
>JANHFK010002506.1:416572-448253 GCA_036250565.1 Sibynophis collaris | reverse complement strand
CAAAAGTATGAAGGCTATTGCTTAGCGCATTGTAAGCCGCCCTGAGTCTTCGGAGAAGGGCGGCATATAAATCAAATCAATCAATCAATCAATCAATCAATCAGACATTCATTTGTCTCATTTAACAGAAGTTTGGAATTCTCGTTCACTCTGTGCCCAGCTTAATGTGATGCCAAAAGGAGATTTGTCACCAAAGGGCAACTTCCTTGCTTTGGCGATATGCATTTTTTTTTCACTCTAAGACCTAATATGCTTTATAAATGTATCCTGGAGAGGACATGGCAAGCATTGATACTCACAGGCCTAGCTAATCGGAAATGGTAAGTAAATTCCTGGAATGGCATCATGACCACAGGCCAACGGTATGTTGCTCCCTAGAAAAAAAGAACATCCAATACCTGGGATGAAAGAAAGCTATTGCTGCTGTTTAATATTGCCCCATTTCCCAGACTGTGAAAGCGAATTGCATCTCCTTTGCTCTCTGCTCCCACATTTTAGCAAGAAACTGATGTTAAAGAACAGCAGACATCATATATACTTGCAATAATTTTTACAAGAATTTTATGTGCCAAAACACATCCCCAAAACTGAGTTTGTTTGGCTTATCTGAGATAAGTATATACAGTAATACTTTTTAAAAGTACTTGTATACTGTAACTCATATATACTTGCATCTAAGCCTATCCATGGATAAGCTAACCCTCAAATATTTAATCCAAATATTATGAAACATGGATAATCCATAGCTTATCCATGTATGAACTAACTATGAAAATTAAAACATATGAGCATTTCAAGGTTCTGCTTATTTACAGATGAGTATATATGTTCAAACTCTTATGCTTCTGGTTTGAAAGGGACAAGGAAAGAGAAGAGGAAACGAAAGGAGATGAGAAGAATCAGTGTAATGGTCATTTTCTTTTTTTAAGCAGGTTACTAAAGAGTGATTTTCAAGAAATTAAGGTAACGGTATCTATTCCAAACAAAGCTAAGATCGGTCTAAGGACACAACAAATTGGACCTGATTTTCTATTATAAACAAAAACCTAGATGCAAATACATTATCCAGCAGGTAAACACTTATTTTGTGAGATATCTTTTTCTTTAAAAAAAATCATACCTGAATAACTGTTGCATTAGACAAGTTGTCTAGGTCATTTTCAGTGTGCAGACATGGGTTGCTGGATGTGAGATTACAAAGATAGCCAGATACAGCTGAGGAAGCACTGAGAGGAAGGAAAGAAACAGAAAGCAACAATGATGAGCCAGTTTTAATTTTAAAAGTGCCTGATTGTCAAGCCTGCTGACTCAGTACTATTTTCCTATGAATTATACTGAGAATAGTACTCTCAATTTGTGAAATGATAGCAGATATCACATCTATATCAACTATTTATATCATTTTGGAATTCTCCTTTCTCAATCTGGTTTCCTGTTAAACTTTTAGCTCTTGCATTTTCTACAATATTCTTTGCCAGAATCTGTGCTTTCCCAAAAGTTCTTACTTACTTCATTTCCAAAGTAAGATTTGTGTTCACTGATGTAAGTTTGCTGATGGGAATGCGATAAGTGATATTTCCAGTCCTGCAAGAATAAACAGACAAACAAACAAAAAAAGGATATACTACAAATTTTTGCTTATCTTCATACTTTCCTGCTGTGCGTTGTATGTATTCACTCAAATATGATTCCATCATTCATCACTGGTAATATGGCAACCAAGATGCATGGAAAAATCCTAAATTGATATATTTACTTATCTGGATGACACAATTTTCTTCCTAGGAATCTGACCTTTAAGAATCCCCATCTGATATATGCAAAAAATGCCTATAGTGGAATACTGGAGTATAAAATTAATTGAATTTCCAAAAATAGCAAAGCTGACCAGGTTGGTCAGAGAAAAGACAATAAGGACATTTTTGAAAGACGAAACTGTATGTGGACTTTTTGTTGAAAGAAGAAAAAAATGAGTTGATTATTACACGATTTGGAGGTTAAAAAGAGATGGAGAGTTGGAGAAAACTTTACAATGATTATTACTTGACCAAAAAAAGGACAGAAGGTCATCAATGGTTTTTCTTTCTCTCTCTCTGTCCCTCTTATCCTCTATTTTTTATTTGCTATCTTTGTTTTGTTTTGTATATTTTACTATACTGATAAATTCAGATAAAAATATATTGCAAAAAAGAAATCCCAGTCTAACAAAGCTTATTATGGCTGCCATGCTCCCACTTACCTGCAATCGTCCCCTGTAGCACAAACTTGGGGTAAGATGACCACATTCGCCTCCAACAGTGACACAGACTGGAGCACAGGAGCTGTTTCTACAGGACAGAAATGATCAAGATGGAGCAGGCGCTTACTCCGCATAGGAAGTTCCACAAAATGCTAATCATTCTAAAGGGAAAGGTTTAGGACTGTGATCTTCTAACTAATGCAACCATATATATTTCTGCCTAAATCAAGCCGAAGGGAAATCAGATAGTTTGGGATGGGATTCCTAAACCATGCCTGCTAACAGTGTATGTGTGCTATCACGTCACAAAGTTTTACATGCAGCATAGGGCACAACAGGAACAGGCAGTGTAGCCGAGGAAGATCTGGCACAGATGGAAAAATAACAGGGGTTCTCCTGTTTGGATATGATTATATATACATCAACAGCTTTTATCATCCTGTAGCCTCCAGGTGTTTTAGGATGACCATTCCCATAGTCCCAGTCATCAGAGTTTGAAAAGAAACGACACTAGCAAATAGGTTGGTAGTAATGGGGGAGTTCTGGAGGAGAGTAAAGAAGGAATTAAAGATGTGCAAGATATATTAAGGAGGTGCTTGCAGATAGTTAAAATATATGTGAAGAATCTGTAGCTCAAGAGCAGGGGGGGAAAAGATTTCAGAGGCCTTGGCTGGTTTATTGCAACTCAAATCTTTCCTGCTTGCCTATCAGGGGTGCTTTCAAGTCAGTCCTAGCTCTTGATGATTGCCTGGGCTGATCCCTCCAGTTTTCTTGGCAAGGTTTTTCTTTTCTTTTCAAAAGGGGTTTTCCCTTGCCTTTTTAAAAGATAGAGAGTGTGACCCAGATTCTATGTGCCTAAATCAGGATTAGAACTCGAGCCCTTCTGGTTTCTAGTCTGGTGCCTTAACCACTACACCAAAATGGCTCTCTCCTACATGCCCACAGGCCAATGATTGGTCAACTGGGGAGATAGGCAAACATGCAAGAGACAAGGTGTGATGGGGCTGCTGCTGCTCTTGGCCACACTATTATGAGGCCTCTAAACCATGATCTATTCCTGCATGTTCTCTTTGGGGGCAAAAAATGTTTCCTTCTTCTGTAAAACAATGCCTGTTTGTTTGCTTATTTATTTGATTTATATGTCTTCCCCTCTGATCTCTGGATCATATACCAGGCTAAAAACAACATTTTAACTACTCAAGGCCTAACACCCAAGATCACAAATAATAATAACGCAAACTTATAAGAAAGCAGCAGTCACTGGCAGATCTTGACAATCTCCTGGCCCAAATGCCTGGGGAACAGCCAGGTCTTTAATGCCTTATGAAAGGCTAAAAGGGCTGAGGCCATCTGAAATTCTGGAGGGATTCTGAAGAAATTCTGTAAGGCAGCCAGAGGAGAAAACACAATTCCTGGGCCCAAGAAGAAGACATTGTTTAACATGCCACCCTACTAGATCTGGTGGGATGAGCAGAGATGGTGGAAATTGTCTCTATTCCCAAGTAATCAGGGAAAATAGGAAATATGTCTACCATTATGCTTGGTTCTTGCGATGCCAGGCTCCTTAGCATTTGGTTGGCTGATGCTCCGTCGCTGCCGTGATGCCTGATCGGAAGGAAAGCTGTTGTATGTGAGGGGGAGATTGGCAATATATTTGGACTTGCCCTGGATGTTGGTGAAGAGGGAGGAGGGGCTGGCATTGGGACCCCCAAAGTCCCGTGATCGGTCAGCAGTCTTTGGCCACTTTGTGTGGGAAGCTGTCTTGCCAGTGATCCCCCTCGATTTGGCTTTGATGTTTGTCACTGGTAGGAGTGACACGAACCTTTGGTCTATGAAGGCAGAGCAACAAAATAAAAGTTAATAAAGGTCATTTGAGAAGGGCTCAGCAATGGGCAGATATAAAAGAGCCTAATGTGTGACAATTCAAGACAGCATAATTCTTAAGAGATGATAAACCTCTGACTATCTTCTAACACTGTAGACTCAGATAGACAAACTTTATTTTTTAATATAGATGAAAATCCCCTTAGGAGAGTTTCTGTGAATTCTGCTGGTTTAGTCAGATGTACTGTATATTCTCAATGAAGTTTCTTAAGACAGATATAATTTCAAATATTTAAAATATTTCTTAATTTTTGTATTTGTGTTTTTAATATTACTGTGAACCGCCCCGAGTCCTTCCTGGAGAGGGGCTGTATAGAAGTCGAATAAATAAATAAATAAAATAAACCCTGTAACATGACACCCACTCTGATGACTGATCCAAATCACCCAACCAGCTGTCATGTCTAATACTGGACTAGAACCCATGCTGTCCTGATTTCTAGCCTGGTACCTTAGCCAAACTGCAATAGCCTGCAGTACTGCATTCTAACCACTGCGCCACCGCAGCTCGCAAAATGGTATAAGTATAGGGCCGTGATGGCGAACCTAGATGGCATGCGGAGCCATATCGGTGTGCATGTGAGTGTTGGCCCAGCTCAGCTGCAGCGCGTATGCGTGTGCCACCCAGCTGATTTTGGGGCCTTTCGGGGGAAAAACGGGCCTACCGGAAGTCAGCAAATGGGTGGTTTCTGGCCTCCAGAGGGCCTCCGGATGGGTAGGGAAGGCTGTTTTCGTCCTCCCTAGACTTCTAGAAAGGCTCTGGAGCCTGGGGAGGGCGAAAAACGGGCCTACCAGGCCCATCTTGCCATCACATGCCAAAAGTGGGGGGAGTGCGAGGGGCACCCAGGCCCATTGACTTATGGGCATGGGCACGCACATCCTCCTCCTCCTCCTCCTCCTCCTCTCCCTTTTGGCACGTGACAGCAAAAAGGTTACCCATCGCTGGTATAGGGGGTTAGACTAGAAGACCTCCAAGATCCCTTCCAACTCTATTATTCTGTAATTCTGCTTCTCAGATGAGGTGCATAACACTGGAACCTCATTGTAAAGGCCCTGGTTTTTGGCCATCTCTGATTGGATAAAGACACTGTCAGAAAAAAAAAACCCTTGCAACTTCCTTAGTGTTACAAGGAGGCCGATATGAAAGATGATGTTCACTGAGGTAAACTAGATCTGAGGTTTTTGGGACTTTAAAGGACAAAAAAAACCCCAGCTCCTGTGAATTGCCTGGAAACAGATTGGGTGCCAAGGGAGATATCTTTCAACACCAGTGTTTTATGTTCTGTTCAATCCTGCTAATAAATAGGCTGCCAAATTCTACTAATTGAAGTTTCTAGATACCATTTAATGACAGTCCCACGTAGAGCACACATTCCAGTAGTTACAGCATAGCAACAGAAGCTTGAGGAGGCAACATAGCAGAAGAATGGTGGGGAAAGGGGAGGGCCACATCTAATATGCTCTAATGAGAAGACTATTTGTTCAAAACAATACTCTTGATATTACATTTCTATTCGGTCAGTTCCGAGCTGCAAATCCAGACAACTGCTAGATGGCAGCAGAGACCTATAGAAATTCCTAATTCTTTACTGCCATCCACTGATAGTCTGGATGTTTGCAGCACAGATTCAGTAGACCTCTCTTTATTTACTCATCAATTTCATGAAATGTTCAATTCCAATGCACAGGCTTATTATATCTCTTCCTCAATCTATTAAAAGAGCCAAGCTGTGCCTTTGTCTCTTGCCCATTGCTGACCCACTATTTACTTTATTTTGAGTAAATATGTAAAGTTGGGGAAGGTCAATCAGGATCCTAGTGACCAGTCTCCATGGTGGTTTCCTAAAGCTATGAGGATTTTTTTTGTTTTTTTCAGTAATGTTTTGCTTTCCAGGCTGTTGACAAGAAATTCAGAATGTGGGTTACAAATCATTATTTCAAATCCTGTTTGTGCTTCTATTAATTTGGTTGGTAAGATAGCTCAGACAGTTCTGAAAATCAGCCCTTTTCAACATATAGTTCAGTGTTTAAATAGTTGGTTTCATGGGAACAAATGATAGTGTCACATTCTTTAAGTGTTTTAATTGGGTTCTCTTTGGAAACCCAGACCAAAAAAATGTTTCCAGGTTTATGTGGGGAGAAGCATATTTTATTTGGAAACCCCACCAAAGGAAATGGAGCCCACTGGAATGGAAAAGTATAGTCTTAAAGAAGACAAGAGAAAGTGTTAATGAGCATACCCACCCAAGATCACTTTCTTTTTCATTCAATATGTCTCAAGGGAACAAATCAATGTTTCAATCTATGAGGCAAACCAGAAAAACAGCAAAGGAACAATTCACACAGTGTTGTAAGCTATGCTGTTATTTACTTGATGGAAAGCACCACCTACAGTACTGTATGTATTGAAAAAATTAATGGGAAAAATTGAGTCAGATATTCTAATATGCCTATTATGTAAGAACGTTTGAAGTGGATGAGGAAGGCTAATTGCAAAGAAGGCTGTCACATTGTGAATTCTTTTTTAAAACCAAAAAATAAATAAATTCCTTCAGCTTTCCCATCTCTCCAGAGCATGATACAATTAACCCATTGCCATGTTTTTGAGACATTCAGGAACATCATTAGGGGAAATGAGTTGTACAAAGGGTGCATCTGGAGAGAATTTGTTTTAGAAAGAATTACCTTAGAAAATACATATGCCCTTTGAATGAGAAGATTTGCTATTTAATAATAGATATAGAATAAGTAACATAATCTGGAGGAAAAAGCATGCTCTGGGTGGGGGAAAAGTCCATCCTTTTAAGTAAATATTGTAGGCCATGGGATAAAAACAGGTGACTGTTGGTGAAACATTATGTTTTATTTCCTGCATCGCCACTTGGTATGCTTCATATCAAAGTGTATGATGTTCACTAGGCAGGAAGGAATTTCTAGCAGAGGTATTGCTTTATGTAGCCATGCACATGCATGTGTGTATAGACATACAAATGTATGTGTGTAATGTATGTGAGTCATAGAATCATAGGGCTGGAAGGGACTCAATCTAAGTAGAATAAAAATTCAATGTGAAGAACTTCCTGAAATAGTTTGAATCAATACCATGTTCCGCCACTTAAGGGAATTGCCAGCTAGATTTCTTCTGAGGTATATGAAGCAATTAGCACTAAAGGGTTGGTGGGTGGGCTCATATTTCTATGCTGGTCACATCCTGGTTTTCCAACAGTAGAAGAATGACACAGAGCACCACATGGGGGCACCGTTTCCAAGCACTCTTGGGAGATATATCACTAATTTGGATAATAATCTAGAATAGTTTCTCAAGATCAGCAAGTCTATGATGGGTGGACTTCCAAAATTCCCCAGCCAGCATCAATTCCTTCAGCTGAAATCCACTCATCTTAAACTTGTTGAAGTTGAGAAACGCTGATCTAGATATTGATAGGATGTTGACTGGAGCAGAAAGTCTCACAACCCTCCAAACATTTTAACATAATATCCCAAATTCTGAAGATTTGCTTACATATCACTTTTGGCATTCAAACGTCTGGGGATTCGCCAACCTCTAATGTATTACATCCATTGAAGCTTTGTAGGAAGCTCTCGTTGGGACGCAGTGACTCAGTGGCTAAGACGCTGAGCTTGTCGATCAAAAAGGTCAGCAGTTTGAATCCCTAGTGCCGTGTAATGGGGTGAGCGCCTGGCTCCCAGCTTCTGCCAACCTAGCAGTTCGAAAGCACGTAAAAAAATGCAAGTAGAAAAATAGAAACCACCTTTGGTGGGAAGGTAACAGTGGTCTGTGCACCTTTGGCGTTTAGTCATGCCGGCCACATGACCCCGGAGTAGTCTTTGGACAGCACTGGCTCTTCGGCTTAGAAACTGAGTTGAGTACCACCCCCTAGAGTCGGTAACACCTAGCACATATGTGCGAGGGGAACCTTTATCTTTACCTTAGGTAGCTCTCACAATCCGAGATCAGGAAGTTGACAATATCCATCTGGTCTTAGCTTAGCTTTAAAAGCAAGGTAAGGGTGGATCTAGCTAAATTCCTGGGATGAAATAAGAAGCATCCCAGAAGGACTATGTCAAATCATAGAGTTTCCAGGAAAACCACAGGGACATGAATAGGAATCTGCTAAGGGCTGAGATTGACATGAATTATATTTTGCCCTTTAAAGGACCAGGAATCTGAAGAAACAGGGCTCCAAACAATGAATGTAAAACGTGATTTCGTTTCTCAACCTTTTGCAAAAGTTTTGGAATGAAGAAGGCGTAGCTGGCCTGTTACAAAGTAAATAAAGATAAAAAAGCATTGAGAAATGAAAATTATCTGGGGGGCGGGTGTCAACAAATTATAAGGAAGGTGCAAAATGGACACTGGTATAAGAATGTTTTGAAAAGGGGAGAGGGGAAATACGTTAACGCTGATATTTCCAGCATTCTCTACTTTTGGAGTGGGCAGGAGGTGGGAGCCAAGGAGAGAATCAAAGCACCAAATGGAATAATGAGAACAATGTGAGCAGTTTCATTTTATTTCCAAATCTTTTGAACTATATAGTTCCCAGCAGGTAGTGTGGTGGATGTGAAAAATGCTGGGTGTTTGCTCTGGAGGCCTCAGGTTTTCCATCTCAGTGGCTCCTGGGGTAGAACGGGAGTTGTGCTTTTTGCCCAGCTCTTCTGCCTTTTGGTGCTGTCCTATGGCAGCAAGTGGACACATAACACTTCTTTTGCTTACGCCGCTTCTCATTGAGGACTTATAGGTAAGTCATGTGCAACCTGCTGAAAGTAGGTTAAGAAAGGATCTGCAACCGAAAGCTGTTTGCCAGCTCTAACCCTCACCCTCATTCCACAGGTCACATGCGCTAAAGAAAACCAGGAGGAGTTTGAGGGGCCCTTTTCAATCCAACAAATGTAATTAAAAGGCATCAGCTTTTGTGAGCTAGATCAAAAAGTCTATGTTTTTGTTTGGAACGCGGCTAACAGATTTTCTTCTGATCTGGGTCAACCACTGACTAACACAATTCTCCTACAGTATTTGCTAAAGAAGGAGAGGTGGTTATAATAACCAGATTTGCTAATGGCATTGATTCACCATCTCACACATTCCCTTAAGTGGCCCTCTGGCAAAGGAGTTGCTGATGAGGCCAAGAGGTCCATCAAGGCAGCCTCATGCACAGCTAGCTTTCTGGTGACTTGATTACTCAGCACTTCATGAGTCAAGAATTGAAAACAGGAACTGCTGAGAAACAGTGTGCTGAGAGCTAGGGTTAGTTGCTATGAAAATCTTGCACGTGGGATCCAGTTAAGATGGCTTTAATTTATGCATGTGTGAGTAATTGAATGATAAATATCTTCATTTGATTTATTATTAAGTGCCTAAGGGGAAAAAAGTGCTCTGGCATTGCTAAATATGGAATTTTATGTACAAAGAAAAACATGAAACAATAAACTCAGGACCTGAAGACTTACAGTCTCGTTAAGAGTCACCAGAATACACTAGAATGAAAAATTATACTTGTGTGAATCAGCCAAATATTAGAACAAGGATCACTGAAATGTAAGTCACAGAATGCTGACTTACATTGGCATGTTGGTCGGAAATATGACAAAAGGTAAGCAGGAGTGCTCTTCCTGTGTACCTTTAAGAACATGTTTTCAAGAGTATCATTTGGGGGGGGGAAATCACCCAATATGGGTGAGAGTTGCCTATGAAATGTTTTCAGATTTGTAAATGTGTTGATCAAAGGAGAAGCTAGCTTACAGTTGATTCTTCATTCTTTTGGTTACTGATTGGGGAAAATTAAGAATGAGTAGAGATGCTTTTCTCAGCATCTGTCCCAGTACTTGAAAGCTCAACAGGTATAGTGTTCCTCTGAAAGGCATGTTCCAAATTGGGGCTGAAGACAATTGTAGCTCTGCTGGATTCAAAACTCCTTTGTTCCCTCAGAGTAGGTTCCCCAGTTACGCCAGTTTTTGACTAGCACAAGTAATTTCTCCTCTCTTGCCCTAAACCATTTATTTCAAGTAGAAGGATTTTAAAATATGGGCAGCTACTGGAGCTTTATCCCTCCTGCTGTAACTAGAATGAGCCTCGATCCTCACCACACTTCTATTATTACTTTGTGGGATATAGCAACAGAAAGTGCATCTAAGACCCACATACTCCAAAGCATAATGAGTGAGATTGAGAATGTATATTCCCTAAAACCTTTCATATTGACAGGAGATGATGGGAGAATAGTTCTTCGGTTATTAGGATAAGGCTCAGTTTAAGCCATGTAGACGACTGACCTTATACCAGCTGTAGTTTATATGAACAACTAAGAAAAGGAATCAGGAATAAATGATTTATATAAATATTGAACTGACATGCTGGTGGTTCTTTTGATTTCCTTTGAAAGCATCCATATGCCTCCATAATATTAAAAGTTACACCAATGTAAAAACTTGACTTTCCAATGTGATGTTAATAGGAATCGGCATTGTTGGAAAATTAAGTTTTAAAAAACCCTTTCCTTAGTTGCTTGAAATAAATAGAGCATTTTGGGTTCCTTCTATAAGAACACATTTCAAGGGTGATAGGCATACAAAAAAGAAACTCATCTGAACCTGGATCTCTACGAAAACCTTCCTGCCGTGTCTTATTCAGGGTAGAATAAATCTAATCCAGGAAGAAGAGAAAGGTGTGCATATGTATGTCAAAACGTGTGGGTCAAGGATGTGTCAGAACTGGCTGTACAGGCTTATGTGTGGACATAGGGTCCTACACAGTCATAGGGCTGGTTGGCCCCATGATAACCCATGAGAAATCCACCCCTCCCCCCCTGTCTGTATTAACAACTCTTAATCTTCCTATTCTGGATCTCTCCATCTCTTGCAACTTTATAATGTTGTTTTATATTTTTAAATGTTTAATCTTAAATTACTTGGTTTTCATGTTTTTTTATTATTGATTAAATTGTACCCACCTGTGAGGAAGATGGGTGGTTAATAGTAGAATAGAATAGAATAGAATAGAATACTTTATTGGCCAAGTGCAATCGGACACACAAGGAATTTGTCTCGGTTCATATGCTCTCAGTGTACATAAGATGATATAGATAGATGGTAGGTAGGTAGGGGGAGAGAGAGAAAGAGAGAGATACAGTAGATGATAAATATGATACAGTAGATGATAAATGGAGCTCTGCAGTAGAAGATCATCTCCCTTCTCTCCTCCAGAGGTTGGTACCAGGAGAGTACAGTTAAGGTTCTAAGCATGAGACACACAGAACATCTGGAAGATGCAACAATCATAACAGAGGGCCAGCATTGTTATTGGAAGATGCTAGAGTCTCATGAAAGTTCCTGCAGGCAAGATACTTTGCTTGACAGCAGGAATGCTAGAATTGAGGTGGGAGAGGGACAAATCAACAGTTCAACAGCCTGGGGGAGAGTTGAATTCATCAGTCTAGCTCCTCTGATGTTTAGTAGGTGACATCTGGCTGCCAAATCCCCTAGGATGAGGGTCTTTTTATTCCAGGACAAAGGAGTCCAAGGGTGTGGAATGCAGGGAGGGGGTGGAGAATGAGACTTGAATCAAGAGAACAGCAGGAGGCACAGTGCACAGTGTTGGCAGCAATGCACCCTCTGTTAATCCCATTACTCAGCAGCTTATGCACACAGAGTTTAGCATATTGGCTCCTTTCCATTGTGACTTCTGTCCCCAACTACTATTGCTAGGTGATGCCAACCCCCCCTCCTTTTTTTTAGTGGCTAATTAAATGCAAAGGGTTGGAATACAACAAGAGGTGTTGTCAAGATGTAACTATCCATTTTAAAGAGAAGAATGGGACAGGATGTAAGAGCAACACCTCACTACCAATTATAGCTATGTTGAATTGGAGATATTTTATTGGCTCTCCCCCCTCTCCCGAAACAGAGTAAATGTTGGTTACACACATTGTAAGGGTGTGGTTTACTTCATTTTATAATATTCTTATGAGCAACTGATGACTAAAATATAAATATTGAGTTTGGCACAATTGGTAAGTCATCATTTCCTTTCCATTTCCCAACCAAAGAGAGGTTGTGCAAAGCAATACTGACTTTATCCAGTAATAGTTGGGGGGAAAATGCCCTAAACTGTGGCACAGGTGATTAACTATCAATGATGATCTTGACAAAATGAACAAAACCTCTGGAATTATCTCATCAGATTTCAATTGCACTGGAACATTTGACTGTGTGAAGCAGATGGATGTCAAAAAGATACCGTAACTACCAAAGAATAATGGACAGTTCAAGACTGTAGCCTTAATATTTTAAAAAAGCAATTACAAGCTGAGTGATGCAAACAGTTAAGGGGCAGAGGATAACGGCAAATCACGTGTTTGCCCTCTTGAGTTATTTGTGAAAATAATGTGATATACATAAATAAACCTAGAACTGATTATTTTTAAAGAAACGATGAAGGCATAGAAAAAAATAGGATTATTAATTTTAGAAATGGGTAAAGCATCTCCATGGTGAAGAAATCAAAGAAAGGACAAAAACAGATATACTAAATTTGGGGTTATGAAGAGCAAAATTCCGAAATTGTAAGTTGTTGAATTTTATTACTGTTTTGTCAAAAATATGCATTTCAGCTTAGATTTCAGACAAGAAATTATTAAAATTTCATCGCACAATCAGCCAGATAGATTTGGCTTTTTTATCTGCTTACAGTATTGAGTCCTTTCCAAGGGATAGGCAGATGTGAATGTTTTATGGTGTTAAAGGTTTCCTCATTGTTCCCAGTAAAGCTGCCTTTTGCAATTGACTGGTGATTTTGTCAATGCCAAAGGTGTTCAAGTGGTACTCCCAGTTGTTGTGGGATTGCAACCCAAGGTGCTTATTACTATTTTGCTTACCTTTGCCATGTTCTATTTCTGTTTGCAGCTCTTTAAATTTTTTTTTATTTTCTCTTCTCTGTTCTCAGGTACTGCCACGTCCATTATCCAGATTTTGTCTTTCTTATTGAAAATTGTTCAGTCTGGAGTGTTATATGGCAAGTGCCTGTCAGTTTGAATTCTAAAGCCTGGGCACTTAAACTTTTTCATTATCTATTATTTTCTCTATTTTATGGTCCCACCAGTTCTTGTTTGCATTATTATTATTGCTATTGTTGATATTATAAATGAAGAATGGGTTGGTCACTTTTAAATAGAAAGAATTGCAGAATCACTTTCAGGAATCCAAAACAAGCAAGTACAAGAATAATCGATTAAATTTATTATAAAAGTATATAAAGAAGAGTTAATGCTGTGAACCTAGATATATACCAGGTCTTATACCAGATTCTTAAAGATCCAGGAGCAAATGAACAGTCTTGCAGTCTCTTCCATGAACAGTACTGATTCAGCAGCTTCCTTTCTCCATGCCTTAACCTGCCCAGGCAGAGATCCAAAGATTTTGTACTTTTATGGGATTAAAAAAAGCATGTAGTAGTAAGGACAGCTTTAATCTGTCAACCAGAATCAGCATCTGCAAGTATATTCATTTTTAAAGTGCATCTGATGCCTCCACATTTGGCATGTTCAATCTAATTAAGATTGAGGCAACCAATTTGATCTAGTGGTTAAGGCACCAGACTAGACACCATGAGACTGAATTCTATTCCTGCCTTAGGCATGAAAGCCGGCGGGGTGACCTTGAGCCAATCACTTTCTCTCAGCCAAACCCACCTTATAGGGTTGTTGTGGGGAAAATGGGAGAAAGGTATTTATGTTGAATAAAAATCTAATAAACATAAAATAAAGAACAGATGGAATGATTTTGTGTACTTAATGAACTGTTTATCCCTTTCCCAGCATCCCCAATTAAGTTGTGGGGAGAAATGGTTTTGTATTGAAAGGTTTTGCACATCTTCACTGAAATATATGGCATTTGGATGAATGTGCAAATTCAGTTCCTAAAGGACTAAGCTTTTGTGTCATCATAATTCTGCCTCAAAAAAGTGAGACCAATAGAAGTTTGTTGTTAACTGGAGGTGGGGTGGTAGGGGTAGCCTTGCAAATTGCAATGTTGCTGACCCTTTTTTCTGCATGCTGGTCTTCACTAACAACACACTAGGGAATTCTCAAACTTTTACCAAACCTCAAATCTATTTTACAACAGATATTGGAAATAATACAATAACCAGGGAACTCGGGGGTAGTGAGAACTCTTTTTTGACCAAGGGAACATGGAAGGGAAATGCTTCCCTAGCTAAATATTTTTCCTTAAAGACATACTAGCGCAGTGATGGCTAACCTTTTTGCCCTTGCGTGCCAGAAGTGAGGGTCATGCAGGGGGGGGTCGCACACACTCGTGCCCACATACATAATTCAATGCCACCCCACATCCCCCCCCCCCTTTTGGCACATGATGGCACAGTGGGCCCAGTAGGCCTGTTTTTCGCCCTCCCAAGGCTCCAGAGGCTTTCTAGGAGCCTGGGGAGAGTGAAAATGGCCTTCCCCACACACACTGAGGCCCGAAACAACCCGACTTCCAGTGGGCCTAGAAGGCCGGTGTGTGCTGGAGCTGAGCTAGGGCAACACTCTGGTGCCCAGATATGGCTCCATGTGCCACCTGTGGCACACATGCCATAAGTTCGCCATCACGGTACTAGCTTGTTGAAAAGCTTACTTTCTCTGCTTTAAAAGGGGTTCAAAAGAAATCCCCCTGAATTTCCAATTTTTATCTGTACCAATTGTGCTGTTATTTCCTTTAGTGTAATTTTTAACTAGCAATGCTAGAATATTTTATGCAATATACCCCATATTTGAACATTTCTTTTCCTTTTAAAGCATATTTCTTAAGAGTGATTTATATGAAGCTAATTTCTCAAATTTGAAATTACATATCCTGTAAATTTAGCTTTAGATCTTTGTGGACCTACAAAATCCAATAGATTTAGCTTATTTAGATAGCAGCTATTTTAAGAAAAAAAGGTTTTGAAAATGAATTGTGAAGACAATATGCAGCAGGTG
The DNA here is from genome assembly GCA_036250565.1 of Sibynophis collaris. Taxonomy (NCBI): domain Eukaryota; kingdom Metazoa; phylum Chordata; class Lepidosauria; order Squamata; family Sibynophiidae; genus Sibynophis; species Sibynophis collaris. The sequence goes on along the minus strand of JANHFK010002506.1, from coordinate 433,139 downwards.
ACTCCAATAAAGCTAACTTTTAGCTATTCAAGTTTCACAAACATTCAATTATCCAGATTTTTACCCTAATCCAATTAAGATATATTTGGCCTCTGGAAAATTCACTGCTGCAATTATGGAATTAATCATCTGAGAACATTGAAATTAGTTATCTATGTTCTGGAAATGTTACCAACTTCTTTGGATCAGTAAAGCGTTGAATACCATGAAGCCATCAGTTTCTCCAAGTAATGTAACTTTTTATGGATGAAACATTTCATTCACACCTTAGCACTGAAAGGATGTATTGTGGATAATCCGAAAACTAAAATGATGCAAAAAGTGGAAATTTATCAGGAGCCCTATGGTAGGAGCCATTAATCATTATCCTAGCTTTTCAAAATTGATCTTTCCAGTCAATTTCAATTCTGAAATGTTTTGAAAGGCTTTGGGGGAATAGCACCTTATATATGAAAATAGATCCCATCTTTTTGCTATTTACCTACATTTCATGTTCTCCATATGCTAGTGCATTTCAGACAATTATGTAAATATTGTTTTGTTAAGCAATGCTGGAAGTGATAGGAACAATGAAAACTTAAATTGCAGCAGTTGATACATTGCTGGTTACAAATTTTGTGGTTTACCAATTGCATTCTGTAGAATTTATCAAATTAAGTGAAAATAGACATTGTAGTAAATAATTCCCTTAAGACAATGCACATTTCATTTACTGCAGCGCTTTTATTTTCCTTTCACAATGAAGTGTTGGGCATTACAATTCTCAACTTCAGGATGACTTACAAATTTTGGTTTTCTACTGTCATATGACAACATTAAGGCAACGTACAAAAATCTTACATAAATTAAACCTGATGATTAAATTTACAGGTGTCAATGCCAACATTGGAGCAACTCAATGTTTTGCCCAGTGATGTCTTGCTGGGACAAAGGTGAGCAAGGAAAGAAAAACAGGTTCATAAGGCTTGGATACAATACATTTCCAATCCTGTTAGGAACAGTGGCAAGACAAAAATGGCCATCCTTTTCACAAACTCTTGCCAGCCTCAACAATAAAGACCTGGAATTCTTAGCGCTTTGTGTAGTGAAGTCTGGTCTTTTGCTACCCTGTACAGATCTAGGCTCAGACTCCATTGCAGCATAGCTGGTTACACTGAGACTACTATCTCAGACAGTTAAACCTTATGTTCGTCAACACTATCGGTACTGTGTCCTAGGCCAGATGTGTATAGGGTAGTTATACTGCTATGTACAAAGGGAACTTTAGTTCAGGGTCTTATCAGCAACAGGAAGTTATCCTCACAAGGTTATTGGAGACAGACTTCCCAATGACAAATGTTTGAAGAGAAGGCTTATTCCAGTTTCATGAGGCTAGCATGAGGCGTATATATTTGCCCAGGCAAATTTATACTGGTGAAAAAACTTAAATGCAGTAAAAACTGCACATTTGCCATAGTCCTTTTAGAAGCATTTACGGTGGACAATAGATGGGCCAGACTCATCATATTCTTGCTTGCTGATCCACATCTGCTGGAAGGTAGAGAGAGATGCAAGAATGGATCCACCAATCCAGACAGAGTATTTGCGCTCAGGGGGAGCAATAATCTGGAATAAAAGATAGGAGTTAAAAGGGTATTTCACAGATTATTCTTCCTTTATTAAAAGCAGCTCTGAAGTTTTAGAGAAAAATATAACCAAGAACCTACTCTACCCATTACAATGCCATTAACCTCACCTTGATCTTCATTGTGCTGGGAGCCAGTGCTGTGATCTCCTTCTGCATTCTGTCTGCAATTCCAGGATACATTGTGGTACCACCAGACAATACTGTGTTGGCATATAGATCCTTTCTGATATCCACATCACACTTCATGATAGAATTGAAAGTGGTCTCATGAATGCCACAGGACTCCATACCTAGAAGAAAACACCCATGATTGCACTTGTATGCCAAACTACTTTTAATTCAATTTGTTCATTTATTCAATAGTAATTAACCACACATTTCTTTGGAGATTGTTTCTATTAACTCAAATACTTACCTAAGAAAGAAGGCTGGAAAAGGGCTTCGGGACACCTAAACCTCTCATTTCCAATTGTGATCACCTGGCCATCAGGCAATTCATAGCTCTTTTCCAAGGAGGAAGAGGAAGCAGCAGTAGCCATCTCCTGCTCGAAGTCCAAGGCAACATAACATAACTTCTCTTTTATGTCACGCACAATTTCCCTTTCAGCTGTGGTGGTAAAGCTGTAGCCTCTTTCTGTCAGAATCTTCATGAGGTAGTCTGTGAGGTCACGGCCAGCCAAATCAAGTCGCAAGATGGCATGAGGGAGAGCATAACCCTCATAGATGGGCACAGTGTGTGTGACACCATCACCAGAGTCCATTACAATACCAGTGGTACGACCAGAAGCATACAGGGATAACACAGCCTGGATGGCCACATACATGGCTGGAGTGTTGAATGTCTCGAACATGATCTAAAACAAAAGAAAGCAATTATTAAATAATGAACAGTTTTACTATCTAATGCACACCCATGCTGACATGCAAAGTATTTGATGTGAGGAGAAACCAAAAGAAAGCAAGCAGAAATACAACTGAGACCTGAGAGACTTGAAGGAAGGAAATGCCAGAAGAGTACAGAACCCTGAAAATAACCAAAAAAGAGAAGTTGTAATCTGAAAGAAATGATGGAATGGATGGAAATCATAGATGCAAAAGATACACCAATGCTGTACCTGTGTCATTTTCTCTCTATTGGCCTTAGGGTTCAAAGGAGCTTCTGTAAGGAGTACTGGGTGTTCTTCAGGGGCAACACGAAGCTCATTGTAGAAAGTATGATGCCAAATTTTCTCCATATCATCCCAGTTGGTGACAATTCCATGTTCAATTGGATACTTCAGGGTCAGGATACCTCTCTTGCTTTGGGCTTCATCTCCCACATAACTGTCTTTCTGTCCCATACCAACCATGACACCCTGAAAAAGGGAGAGAATGAATTAGCACATTATAAAGAAAAGGCAAGCCCCATCTTTCAATACAGCTAATATCTTTGTTATTTTGATAACTTACCTGGTGGCGAGGGCGTCCAACAATTGAGGGAAACACAGCCCGAGGAGCATCATCTCCAGCGAAGCCTGCTTTGCACATTCCAGAACCATTGTCAATGACAAGTGCTGCAATTTCTTCTTCCATTTTGAAGATCTTTCAATAAAAATAGAATGTTTAGCAACCGTGATTTGTTCCATCCCTGCAGCAACAATCTTACATCATCAACAATCAGTGCTTAGATCCGACGCTACCACTTTTTACCACTAGAGGCTGCTCCGAATGCCTTTATGTCTGGAACCCCACCCACTTATGCTTTTCATCATGGCTTAACACTTTACTTCATTTAACTTGCATTGCAGAATCAGCAAGTCCTAATTCCCTCTTCTGAGCTCTGCCACACCAAAATCCACCAGAGTCCTCTATGCTTATCTATTCATGTCATACAGACTTCAATAAGAACTGCCTTTTAAGCAGGCAGAACTGTTGTTTAACCTACTATAGAAGAACTCTCCCAAAGTTTTGAATTAAATACTCCCCAACACCAATCCAGTTATGTACACGAAGGAGCTTTCTCCCACACAAAAGGCTGCCCTCTTTCCCCTAACCAAATTTAGTTGACATTCATGCTGTGAAGTTTCCTTAATACAATTTCTTCCTATTTAGGATTCCAAGGATGCCATTATTAATCCTATCTGAAAGGCAAGCCACATTCAGTGCCGATATGGCTCCCAGGAAAACCCATTCCTATTTCACACCTGAACACCTTCACCAAGACCGTAACATTTCACAGGTTTATCATATCGCCTGCTAAACAAAATTAAAACTTGCCATGCATTGCTTCCTACAGGTATGGAGGCGTTTCAGCCCGGCGTGCGCACTTTAACGCTGACCAACAGAGACACAGTACGCCCAGCTTCTTCATTATGCCATTCAAACCCTAACCCCGCCTTCCCAAGCCACCTACCACCGCCGTTCTTTGATCTCCCTAACGAAGACGCCTCATCTTCCAAGCCTCTTCCCTCACGAGTCCTCCCTCGAAAAAGTGGCGACCTCGCTTCTCTCCCCCCCCACACGTTCTTCTTCGCAGAAAAGGTTTCCCCCCCACCTCACTTCCCGCCTGATGACGTCAACAAGCAAAAGCAGCCAACCGCATCGGAGCGGCTGTTACCAGGCAAATAACCCCGCCCCCTCCCGCTCACCCCATTCAGGCAACCGTTACGCCCACGAACCGGTAGCTCGCGCCGAGTCCCCCATAGAACGTTTCTGCTTCTCTCTTCTCTCTCTCCCCCCCCCCCTTCGCCGCCTCAAGAAACCGCCATGCGGAGCCTTTAACGGCTCTCCGCCACGGCAACTCGTTCGGTATCCAAGGTCATTTTAATCAATAAAGTGCGGTTTCTTCTCCCCAGCGATTTAAAAGGCTGGAAAAACCCAAGTCCGATACCGAAGGCCTCCGGGGAAGGCAAGCCAGATGATCACACCTACCTGTTAAAACGGCAGGAGGTTTCAGAAGGGAAAAAATAAAGGGAGTCGAGCTGCTGCTAGATCCGCTGCCGCCGGCTGAGTGAGACCGTTCCAACGCCAGCCCCGCCCCTTTTATACCCAGGGGGAGCCGGCCCCCTCTCGCCGGCTGAGAACATCGCCATATATGGAGATCTTTCAGAAGTGCGAGTTCCCATTGGCTGACGGGGCCTGGGCCACGTGGGGCAGACGAAGGTGGCTTGGCAACGCCTATCTGAACCCCGGAATCTGGATGAGCCGCGGGAGGAGGTGGGGGGGAGGGGCGCTCCTCTTTGCAGAAGACCCCCATCGCCGCAGCCCCTTGTTGGGCTTCATTTGCAGGTGAGGAAGGCGGCGCCGAAAGGGGTCCAGGGCAGGGGCGCCCCAATAGAGAACGTCAGCTCTGTGCCTAGAATGGAAACGGTCGTTCAGGAGTCACTGAATCATTCCCCAGCTTGTTAGGGAGGGGTGTATTGGGGTACCCGGAGGTACTTGAGGGATAGGTAGTGTGGTGCCCCCGCCAGAGGTTTCTTGTTTGATTTCCCACCATCCTTTGCCCTGACCCCGTTTTCTGGAGGTGATGGGTGTACAAAACATCTGGAGTGTACCCGTTTGCCAAACCCCTATCTGTATTTGGGGTCCTGAGGCTTGCTGTGGCCTGGCTACTGGCCACACAATGAGGGAACTGCAGGGCCAGCAGATATCATACACACACGCAAAAACACACAAATGCAGGTTTATCTACAGGGGGAACCAAGATCACAGATGAATCTTAATTTGAGGTGATTGCTTTTGGAATATGGTCCTTGGCTATCATGAAGGAGAAGTGAGTACTCATGTGGCAGTTGGTTTTGTAGCTTGCTTTTAGTGAATAGTTCAATACACCTGAGACTCAAAGCAGGGAGATTTTTAATCTAGCCAAGGAACTATCAGTAGGAAAATTACTATTAAGTCCTCTAAATGCCTAAAGATAACTGCCACTGCATATGTTTCACAATCATCAAGGAAAAGAACTTTGTCCTGTTTTAATGCAATGCCATTTTTCTCCTGGCCCATTCCTATGTTAAAAAAATGAAGCTGCTGCTTTATTGGTTGAAATGGCCTCCTTGGCCCACATATTGCCAAATTTGACTGGTACACTACCTCACACACTGCATTCACAGTAGTGAATATCCCATTTTATTGTTTTCCATAATTTGGGGTCCTCCATTTGTACTGGATTATAACTCCCATGATCCCTCACTGATAGAGTCAAAACACCATGCTATTGGAGATGATAGGAACTGTAGCTTAATAAATCTTGATCATCAAGTTGGGGAAGACTGCCTTACTAGATGACTTACATGAATGAGGGCAGCAAGATTCTTGTACCTATAGTCACAGTGCAATGTTTTATTTGTTTAAACAAACAGTTATGATGCACTAATATTCAGAATGTTTTAATAATTCTTTAGGAAATAGGAGAGGAACATTCAAGGGACACAAAGATGCTAAAGACATTATTACATTCTCCAGGCAAAAGAAATAATAAAACATACTGAGTAGATAGACCCTAATGTGATTACAAAGCAAAACATATGAAACAGGAAACTCGTATCTGCCAGGTGGTGAAAAAATGGGAAAAGATTGTACAGGACATCAATGGTTAGTGTCCAACATATAATAGAACAGAATTCTTTATTGGCCAAGTGTGATTGGACACACAAGGAATTTGTCTTTGGTGCATATGTTCTCAACATTTGAGAGTTTAGTCCTATAAATTAAATATAGAGGATATTTTGGCCCAGAATCCTGGTTTATACCATATGCAAGTAAGGCCATTGTTTAGGTATTTTAAAAGCTGAGGGTGTCCTATGTGTGTAGATTGGCAGACCACATTATGCAGTGGGTTTTCATGGGTGGGTTTTCCCTATTGTTTTGCCTGCATTCTGGAATGCTTTTCCCCCTCAAATTATGAGGTGCCTACTATTATATCTTTTAGATTCCTGTTGGAGTCCTATCTCTTTACCTAGGGCCTAGGCCTTCCCTGGATGAATGTTGAATGTTTTTCCTTTCCCAAACTATTTAAAGGTATTAACATTTTTTTATTTTACTTAATTATAAACTGCTTAAAGGTATCATTGTAGGAGGAACAATGAATAAATACACAGAAACACTGCAGGATCTGAACAATACGGAGAATAACAAGTTTTCATCTTTGTTTGGAAGGATTAAATAAAAGAGGCTGTAGGTGTAACCACAGAATTTACTGCTGAAATTCAAACAAAATCCAATGTCTTTGGAACTATATTTACAGGAAGCACACTTAATTATTTTAAAATATTGAGATAAATCAAATTCAAGGTAGCTTAGAAGACACAATCATAATGAACAAGAGGTTCTTGTGATCCTATTCCATTGGCTATGACTTCAATTTTAGATTTTTTACAGTATCAACACATTTTGTCCCGCTGAGTTCTGCCTAATACTCTCAAAGCATTGGAAATGAAATATGCTTCACCATCATCTATGTGAAAGAAAATGTTAATGTGAGGTAAGAAAGATTCACTATTAAAATTTTTCCAATCATTATTTGTTTTCTTTTATCCATACTACTAAACTCTGAGAATCAGCCATAATACACTGGAGACAAAATGCCTTTTCTAACCTACATAAGCTGCAGTGTTGCTTGCAAACATAACCTACCAAACATAGGTAAAACCAGTAGTCTCTGCCCATCCCTGTTCTATGTACACACCTAGAAAAATAACCAGACCTCACCTATAGGCAGGTGACTAAGCTTGTCCTTCCCATAAAATCATAACCTACTTAGTTTTCCTAAATTGGTAAGGTCTTTACCAATTCAAGTGATAGCTGAGTTCCAACACTCCCCCCCTTGCAAATAAAATCAATCATTGAATCATAGAAATCAGATTCATCATAAGGAGGAAATACTGTAATAATTGTGTTGGTTTCTATTGCTCAACTCCTAATGTATATTCACAAGATTTCAAAACAATGTTCCATAGATTCACAGCTGAGAATTGAACTGAAATATATGAAGAGGTAGGGATAGACAAATCCCCATTATTGCTGATAAAGTGGTAGAGACTTAGAGCCAACATGCTTGTATTTAGGTTTGCTTTCCTTATACTGGTTTATCTATTGTCCAGGATATATCAATTCCAGGAGCCCTGAAGAGAATGCTAAGCTAAAGACATCACCACTCAGCTCTGTTTCATTCAGTCATTCCTTACTACTTAATATAGCATTTGAATTATTCAAATTGGAAATTGAATGTTTAAGGAATTGGATAGTTACATGCTTTTAAAGTTTAGAGTGGGGAAATGTTCTGAATTCTTGAGAATCTGCAAAAACTTCCACTTGCTTAAGTGGCATTTTGTCTGCTTTTGCTGACATTTTCTATGACATTTATGGAATTATCTTCAGAGGGGAAAAGTTATATTGTTAATAGTTTTGACAGAGACCAAAGGATTTAAGAATCCTGCAAGGGACTTGTTTGTGGGTAGCATTATATCTTTATGAGTGAAGTTCAGGTGACGCACCAACTGATTTGATTTGTTGGTCTGTTTATTTTTAACGTTCTTTGGCCATTTAAACTCTATTTATTATTCACAAATCCAATATAGGCACCTCTATTCCAAAGTGTATTGAGATGTTTCCCCCCCATATCTTTTATCAAAATTTCACCTGTTTCTCTCTCTTCCATTTTGGCCTTTTCTTTCTCCAGTTATGCTTTACAACAATTGATGCTTTGGCAGATGGTGATAAGTCACACAACTGCTATAGGAAGGCAAAAAAAACCTAGCCCACACTTGCTTGTCAAAACACACCTTTGAACCCTCCAGAAAAAGGCCTGCGACTAGGGAACGAAGCTCTCAAAGCTGCTGCGATTTAATAAGCCAGGCACGTTAAGGGGTTCCAAGCTTGAGAGCGGAAGGCCCGGTTATTTCCCGCAACAGCCCTCTGGAAAGCATAAGGCTTCCCCTCCGGTCATTTGCATTCCTCTCGGATTCTTTTGTGCTGAAAGAGGGCGTGTCTCCTCTGGAGGAGCCAAGATTTCGCTCCTGAGACTGCGTCTCCCGGAGCTGTGGCCAACCAAGAGAAACTGTTCTCGTTCGCCATGTCGGTGCGCCAGGGTAGAGGTGCCCCACCCAAAAGGCATCGGGGTGGGGCTGCGAGGGCAGAAGCAGGGTTAGCCATGTCCCTGCATCTGTATGCAGCATCATCCCCTGGAGCTGTCAGCTTTAGCTTGCATGCACCCCGCTTGCTTGGGCATCGCTGCTCCCCGGATGGTTCCTGCTTTTGAGAAGATCCTGCTGGTTTTAGACAGAGCCCAGGATGCGGGGCAGAGTGAGGGGATAAAGGCGATTGGCTCTGTAGAGTGACAAACCTTAGAAATGATATTGGGAGCTGGAGATCTCTCAGTAATGAGAGGCATAGACCTCCGTCACATCACTCAAATGCAGCAAAGGAGGGAGGGGGAAAGAGTAAGTGAGCAGTGGAGAGTGCTCGCTGCGGAAGGCTGGGTTTGAAGAAGAAAAAAAACGGCGCAGCGCAAACATGCTGACGGGGATGGGAGGGGTGGGGGCGACTTTCCTGCCTTTAACACATGACACATGGTAGGGCGAGGCGATGCTGGCAACCAGGATGCGAGTTTCTTTTGAAAGGCTTAAGCATTTCAGGGGCGCTTTAATGCAGCTACCTAATCGCAGCCAGCTGCTTCCCCGTTAATTGCAAATCAAGGGTTCATTTCACTCAATGTGGTCCGCCTTGGCGTGAGTTTTTCCCTCTTTCGCCCTTCCCGTCCTCATCAGAGGTTTTCAGAAGGCTCGAATTATTTGCCAAGCCCCTCTCCTCCTCTGCTATCGGTTTTGATCCTCGATCCGTCAGAAAATCCTTAGCACGTGCCAAAAGCCGGCCCAACGGAGGCCTTTCGCTTCCTGCGATCGAAATGAATGAAAGGCTTTTTCCTCCCCTCTCCCTCCCCCCCAACCTTCGCTACACAATCATCCCTCGCCCGAAGCAAAACGTCGCCTCTTTGCACCGCTTTCGGAATCTGTTCGTCAGCGCGGGCCGCCTCCCCACCACCCCCTTCCTCCTCCCTCCCTCCTCCGTCGAGGCATCCGCGTCATTCGTTTCGGGCAGAGCAGGGCCGGGCTGGAGCCGCGCACGGAAACCCCGTGGGTGTGGGTTCCACAAAGCGGCGCCCAGGTGACCCGGCGCGCGCGGGGAGGGAAAAACAAAGGAGCCCTTTCTATGCCTATATTTGGAGATGGTTTGGGCCGCTGTCTCGGAGATCCGCCCTTTCGGGCTCGGGGACGATGCACACCTACTGCCCCTCCCGCCCAAGGACGGCGGGCGAGGCGAATTGTTTCGGCTGGTGGATCGCCGGACTTTGATCGCTGATAAGGGAGGGTTGGAGGAAATGCATTCTTAGGACAAGAGTCACCCGTGCCCTGACTGAAGGTGGTTTCTCTTCTGTTGCCCCCCTGGCCGCTGATCTGATTTTCGCCTACCCAAGAAGGGAAAGATTCTGCGCACGTTTTACTCGGAAGTATCGCTATGCTGCTAAATGGGGCTTAAGAGATTCGGCTCCCAGCTAAGCACAAGCTCTGATAGACGAGAACGGATATGCTGGGGGCAAAAGATAAAAAAAGAGTTAAGGCTGAGGTCTCCGGTTCAGGAAATAAAGCTGCATTATCCACAGCCGCCTTGCTTCTTGAGAAATCTTGGCTGGTATTGGATTTCGTATTATTAGTAAAGTGCACCAAGAGGCCCTTGCAGGCCGTTAAAATGTTCACCAGGGTGTGAAATGATTATTGGATAACATTACTGAATCAAGTGGGCTGATCCTTTATTTCCTGAAGCATAAACGTTTATAGGGTGTTTTTTTCCCCCCAGGAAGTCATTTATCACAGATCAAGGGGTGGAGAATTCCTCCCTTTGTCTTCATTTCCTGGGAGGGGGCTAGGTAACAATCAGGTCCAGTAATTAGATGTACAGGTAGCCATCCATTTAGGACTGTTCAAAGTTACAGTTGGCACTGAAAAAAGTGACTTATGACTATTTGGTCACATGATCAAAATTCAGACAATTGACTCATATTTATGACAGGTGTCCTAGAGTCATGTGGTCACCTTTTTGGGACCATCCAAAAACCAAAGTGAATGGAGAAGCCAGATTTATGTAACAACAATGTCACTAAGTTAACAACCACAGTAATTCACTTAACAACTGTGACAAGAAAAGTCATAAAATGGTTATAAAATTCACTTAACAATTGTGTCCCTAAGCAACTGATATTTTGGCTTTAGTTGTGGTCGTAAGTCGAGGACTACCTATATCAGTTTTAGTTTAGGACTTGAGGATGTTTTACCTATCTCCTCTGGTCACATTTCTGTTAGCTTTGATAGACCAATACATCTGCTTAATTTTCTCTAGGTTGCTAGAGTGAAGCAGAATAAAAAGATACCATATAATGTTTGGATACTTTCCAAAAAGAAATACAAATATAATGAATAGAAGACTGGATTAGGACTTGGGAGTCCTTTCAGAAAATACCTTTAGTTCAAAAGCCATTATAGTTAGTTAGTACTTATCCTTGAGCTATTTTACAGGTCTATTTTGTGGCCCTGTAATAGACCACTTTACATAGGAAATCAGATATTTTTGTAGAAGATGGCTGGAGATGGTGTGCAATTTGTTAATGGAATCTGTTTGTAGAGGAAATGGTTATTTTTATACTGCTTGATTTTAAAGGGCCATAAAAGTTTCCTATCAGCTAGAAAGCAAAGCAAAGCAAAGCATGTCATCTATAAATATAAATTTATAATGTCTGTGATGAAGGAGAAAGTGAGAGTGAATTACCTATTGCTGAAACCTCAGATTTTTGCAGTTCATCTGATGGTAACATGCAATTTCCCACAATCCCTGTGCAAAAAAACACAAAAAACAACCCAATACCCAGATACACCCTTCATAGTGGATTTTGGAAGGGAGATAGAGAGTTTAGCAAAAGGAAAATCTCTGGAACTGCATATTGCGAGGAACTGGTGAGTGAAACATTTGAATATGGAACCACTTTTAGCAAAAGAAAAAAAAAAGTCCCAAACCTATGTTGGCAATACTTGCATTAAGTTACAAAATCATTCCCAAGTTTTTAATCCTCCTGCATCAAAGAAGTTGGTTAGGAGAAAAAGGGAGAGAAAGGAAAAGAGAAGGCTGATTGGCAGCCCCATTGCAACCATTTGCTTAGCTAGTTGCAATGGACTTGTTGCAATACACAAGCTAGGTTAGTTTGTTGAAAGGAGCCAGCTCAGTTATCTGCCAGTCTGTGCCCTGCCCAAGGACCAACACACAGTGATTAAAATGTGAGCAATGTCAGTCTCACACCTTCCACCAGCCAATCACTCTTAACTTGGTTCTGCTTGTATTGCTCTTCTGCTTATTGGTTCTTCGATATCTCCATATAGGGTCAACCCCACAGAGGTTAACTCTTTGATACGGAAGAATTCCTACAGGGTAAAGGTGAAGGTAGCAGAAAGGAATATCTGCCTGGCTGGCTCTTTTATTTTGGCAAGGCTAAGCACATTCTATGTACTTTCAGCATTGTGATATCAAAGAAGACAAGAACACGCTGGAAGGGAGGAAGCAGTAGAGATTTTTTTTAAAAACCCGAGATATCTCTCACATGTCTTCACAGGATATGAGTTGAACCACTGCAATCAGATTTTTGTTTTGTTTTTCAGGCCACTATTTTTTTCTTAATTCCTCCCTTTCCTCCCCCTCTCCAAAATCTTTTCTCAGCCGACTTGCCCTTCAATCCTAACCATATTTTGCTCCGTTGTTAGGCGTCTATAGTGCCCTGCAGTTCTTCCATAGTAAATGGGAGTGTGTGGGATTGCAGCTTTAAATTAATTCAGAAGGCTTGGATTGCACTGATGAGCAGATCTCCATGGGGCAGTGAGCCAATTTTTCTAAAAGCCTGTTAAGGAGTGGTGGAGAGCCAATTGTGGACTGACAAACTGCAAGAATGTTTAGTATCACAAGGTTATGATTTAGCAAATACCCTTACAGAATGTTAACTGAATCATAACTCTTTATTGTGGCTTTATGAATTAATGAGTGCATCTCAATATTTCCAAAATCTCCAGATGAAGTACAAGATAACAAGCAGATCAGTAAAAATTGTCACTGGATTAAGTCCAGGTTAGGTTTTTTGAACTTGGCCACCATTGGGGGCATGACATACATCCTATTGCTTCCAAGTGGAGATAGGTAATATACTTGACATAGTTGATAGAGAAGCAGGATAGGGCAGGATAGTCCATGTCAGGAGCATCATCTACAGGTGACTCTGCCCTGGAGGCTGAGTCAAACCACTGGAGAACTTAGAATATATAACCGTGTCACAGCCAGTGGTAGGCCCTCCAAATACAGGTAATACTCAACTTACAGCCATTAGTTTAATGTTTGTTCGAAGTTGCAACGGCACTGAAAAAAGTGACTTTAGATTGTTCTTCTCACAACCGTGGCAGCGTCCCCATGAATATGTGATAAAAATTTGGATGCTTGGCAACTGGTTCATATTTATGATGGTTGCAGTGTCCCGGTGTCATACGATTGATTCCCTTTTGCGACCTTCTGACAAGAAGTTAGTGAGGAAGCCGGTTCCACTTAACAACCATGTTACTAACTTAACAACTGCACTGATTCACTTAACAACCGTGGCAAGAAAAGTCGTCAAATGGAGAAAACTCACTTAACAACTGTCTCCCTTATCAACCGAAATGATGGCTTCAATTGTGGTCACAAGTCAAGGACTACCTGTAGAGTGTTCTGGGAAAGGATTGACTGGGTTGAGAACAGTTTCTGTTATCCGAGGGGGTCTCCTGCTCCTCAGTTCCTAGGTGGAGTTGGCACAACTGACTCCATGCTGAATCCAGGAGGTTGAAATAATGTAAGGAATTGCATACATGAAGAGTAATAAGCTTATTTCCAGCACCTTCACATACTCCTCCTGATTGCCAACAGCAACTGAGAGATTTCAGAAGCGATAGTTCACTTATCGCATAAGTCATTTCTCTTCTGTGAGTAAGTCATTTCACTTATACAGCCAACCTTGATGTAAGGATTGTGTTTAAGTGCAATTTAGTCTTGATCCTACCACCATCAAAGTAATTGCTTAATTTATTTTCATTGAACTTCTAAAAAAAACCTCCAGCCTTCCAATTTCATTATCCTCACCAATTAAAATTGCCTTTTCCTCTCCAATCAACAGATTTTCCCATGCATGTTTTTCGATTTTGCCATTGGTGTTTGCAAGTGTAGAACGTGTGTTTTAGGGGAACTGAATCCTAGAAACAGGAAGGCCAGGCCAGGCCATGCTATACACATCAAAGACCAAGAAATACGGGCCTCTCTCCCTATTGTTTTGCAAACAGCATTCCTCTGAAAGTGATTGGTCATTACTTTTTCCCTTACAGAATGAACTGGGTTGAAATACAGCAGCTGGGCAGATTCCTTAGGTAGCAACAACTTTGTGGTTCTGTAACTCTTCCCCCCCACCCCACTTTCTTTTATGCCTGGGTATCTGCATTTTAGCCAGAAGGCAGGAACAACTCCTCCCCTCCTTTCCCATTGCTCAGGCAGAGGTCATTTGATTGCATAATCTTTCCCATTCTTGATGTGGAAACACGAACCAGAGAAGCATGTTTTGCCACTTGCTCTGCCAGCTGTGCCACTTCCTCCAAGTTCACAGCCGCGCTAGCCCTTTCTGTCTGGAGAAACCTCTCCTCTATCCACTCCCCTTGGATGTATGTTCTGAGTAGCATGTAACTTCTTGTCTGGTCATCTGAATTCGTAGGGTTTTATAAGAGGGGAGGGCTTATTGATTAAACAAACGTAAATTTGCTGAAATTCAGACAAACTACTTTGAATCCAAGAAGAACTGTGAGAGCCCTGCGTCTACAAATTCAGGAAGTAAGACGGGGGATGAAAATAGCCAAGAATAATCAGAAGATGATTTGTACTATTTTACTTACTGTGGATCAGGGGTGTCAAACGTGATTTCATTGAGGGCCGCATCAAGTTTGTGTTTGACCTCGGAGCGGAGGGGCAGGGAGTCTGGAATAGACGTGGCCAGGGTAGGTGTGGCCAGGTCACCGTCACTTGTGTCGGGGGCGCCTGTGGTGGCCTGAGCACTCTGCCAGAGAAAACAGGCTCCCGAGCTCCATTTTGGCTGCCTCCTGCAACTCTCTGCCAGGGAAAACGGAGCTCCGGAGGGCCGTGTGTGGCCCTCCCAAGCTCCGTTTTCAGTGGTAGAGGCATCATGGGCCAGTCCTTCACTGTTTTCAGGGCAGCCCCGCAGGCCAGATCTAAGCACCTTGCAGACTGGATCCCAGGCCTTGAGTTTGATACCCCTACTGTCAATAGTATGGTTTAGTGTCAAATGATCTTCACAATTAGTACAAAATTGGGTCTGTGGGCAGTAGTGGGCTCATACCGGTTCTGTCCGGTTCTGAGAATCAGTAGTAAATACGGTGGGAGGCTCTGCCCACCCGCCTGAACATAATTATGGACACTACATGTACATGCACGCTCCCGTTGTGAGCCAGTAGCGAAGGTAAGTAGAACCCATCCCTGTCTGTGTGGGTGAATCTTATTTTTGCCACCCTGAGTATAAAGTAGACATAGATTGGATGCTGTAGATTCCTTGGTACTTGCTCCAAATCACACTGATATAGGTCAGATGTACAGGTAGCCCTCGACTTACAACAGTTCGTTTAGTGACGAGAGTTATCACAACATTGAAAAAAGTGACTTGTGACCATTTTTCACACCTGTGACCTTTGTGACATCCCCATGGTCATGTGATCAAAATTCAGGCATTTGGCAATTGACTCATATTTATGACGGATGTAGTGTCCTGGGCATTGGTGAAATCCAAAATTTTTTACTACCAGTTCTGTGGGCCTGGCTTGGTGGGCATGGCAGGGGAAGGATACTGCAAAATCTCCATTCCCACCCCACTCTGGGGCCAGCCAGATGTGTTCTCCAGAACCTGTCAGAACCTGCTGGATTTCACCCCTGCTATAACTGGTCATGCTGGCTGTCAATCGTTCGAGCTGACAGACATCAGGTTAAGGAATATAAATATAAAATATAGCAAAGGAAGAAAAATGCTCAATTTTTATCCTCTGGCCAAAAAAGCAGCTGTGATTACTGTACTTTCTCTGTACTAGGCACATACCTACAGCTTCCAAAGTCCTAGAACAAGGGCATGTAACTTCCTTCATGTTGAGGAACATTAGCAAGGATAGTACAGCAGATTGGGAACTATACTTCAAAACTATGTGGGGTCAAATCCTGTTTTCTAGGAGCAGATGCAGGTATTTTAAGAGATGAATGGACACCTTGAATAACTGCAAGGTTTTAAAACACCCATTTTTGCTTCTTATCATCAATCCTGTCAAATGTAAAAAATGTTGAGCCCAACCAATCAAGGCAGGGCTCTATGGACTTCAGAAGTGATGTGTGCAGGCCACATACAGCTTCAAGCTCCATTTTTTTGCACCCTTACTCTAGTATCATAAATTCTAGAATGACTGAATATTCAGTCAATGCTGTATCACATCCGTTTTCAACTCCCTGTCTTCTCCCTCAAATAAGTACTCAATGTTTTCTTATTACTATTTCAGGAAACTCACCAGTAAACCTTTCTAGCCTTCTGAATGGTAGTAACTGTTTGGACCTCTTTCAGTGTTTTTTTGGTCTTCTTTTCTGCTGATTTGAAAGCCTGTATAGATGAACAAAACAAAACCATCCACCACAGTTCTTCTTTTAAAGAAACAAGTCAATCTACACCCAGCAATAATTTGGAACATGAATCAAACAAAGCTGTCCAAAAAATAGCCATCTTCTTCTAGAATAATACCAATTTTTTTTTTTTAATTTGATTTATAGGCCGCCCTTCTCCGAAGACTCAGGGCGGCTTACAATGTGCTAAGCAAT